>JASANB010007136.1:0-72587 GCA_030248155.1 Sabatieria punctata
CTCAGCGAGAATTTGAAGTGGCGCGTCCATCAAGTGGACGCTTTCTTTAGCTGGCGCCTTATAAATGGTCTGTTGGGGTTGGTTGGTTGGAAGATTCCAGGGTCGATAAAATCCCGAAAATTTGGTGGTGGAAGGCAAGCCGGTTTGGGGGTCGCAGCGGTTTTTGGTGTGTGGGGTCAAGAACAAAAAAGTCGGCTTCATTCAGGTGGGTGGGTGGAGTCCTTTTGGGAGGCGGTAAGAAGACCAAAGTTGCGGGTGGGGGCGAAGCCGGACCCCCCGCAAACTATGCTTGTTGCTGTGTGCAGAAATTTAGGCATGTTTTCTACTCTACTAATAATGAGCGCTCAGTGATTTAGAAATTATCCATCCATGGTGTTGCACCTATTTTTTTAAATGAGTCCTAGCGAAATTTGTTTGCTATTCTGTTATGCTTTGTTTTAATTGCTGTTGTGCTGTTTGCATTGTTGTGCTATGTTTTAGTAGTACTTATGTTGCCGTTCGGACTTATTTAAAAAAAAATTATTCCTGTCGCCTAATAGTACCGTCGCCTAATAGTGCGCTAAATCGCCTAATCGGCGTCGCCTAATCCGCCTCCCTTAATCGGCATCGCCTAATAGTCCTGCTTCGGCCACAGCAGGCCCCGAAGGTAGAGGTACCATATATGGTACCGGTACCCCATATGGTGACGGTACCATATATGGTGCCGGTACCATATATGGTACCTACACCCTCAGTACCGGTACCACATATGGTACCGGCACCTTATGAATAATGTCATTTACCATAATCGGCGTTAAGTGCCTGACTGTAATATGTTTTAAAAACCTCGATATTTTCCCAGTAAAGGGTGAGGTATACCCCCCTCGGCCGGCCATACCCCCCAAGGCCCGTCCCATACCCTCCTCAAAAAAGAGAAAATTTAACCATATTTAAAACTTAAATAGGCGTTTTTGCACTTTTTTGGGGGAATCCCCCCCCCGAGGTCTGCCATGCCCTCTCCGGATTTTTCCGGCCCATGTATGCCATGTAGAGGCGAAAATGAGTGTTTGCAAGCGACGTGGAAACTGGAAGAGTATAGCGCAATACAAGCATTATTCGCGGACTAAACGATCACAAAAAACAATGTCTACAGATTAGTTTCATTTCCCTCAGGAAGTTTAGCCGGTTCAATTCGTTCTCTGCACAGTACGACAAATAGGCCGTCAGCTGTCGCCATTTGTCCATTTGTTGCTAAGTGACTAAACACGTGAATACAGCACAAGTTTATGAGAATGAAAACGGTCACTGGTTTAGGTTCTGCGTCAATGCGTCGACCGCTTGCTAGAAATTCAGCAAAGGCCAAGACGAAATTTTCCGCAGTCGGCGTAGTTTGTTTGCCGATGTATCTGGAATAGTTTTTGTAGGACACAACGTTTCTGCCAATACATACGAGCTCTGACTTTAACAGCCACCGTATCTAGACATGACGATTGCTTTTATCCGAAGACCACTGCTTATCCACAGGGCACTTACGATGCTGGTCAATAATCTCCACTCATTCAGATGACTCGCTGTTGGCGCTTTCCACAACCTCTACCGGAAACTCCCCTAAATTAGCGTTCAGCTAAGGAAGAATTAACAAATATTTGGTTATCCACCCGAACCAGGCGAAACGCCATCGGGATCCAGATGCATTTCAAGCTGAATCTGCGGTACGTCAGCGTCTTCTCACGAGTACTGATCGCCTTAAAAGATTGGAACGGCATTTGAACCACTGTCACAAATAGGCCCGACCGGATACAAATTTCTTACCGGATCCGGATATGCCCATATCCGCCGGATCGGGATCTGCACGGATATCATTGATCAACTAAATTTTGTAGAATGCAATAAACCACATACGGTATATATTTCGTTGTTCTATAACAGTTGATTCAAAACAACATTCCAAATTTGTAGTTCAAACAACGCAAGTTAGAATTGTTAATTGGCTCTGCACGAGAAATTAGGCCAAAAAGCTTCATTTCATGGGGCATGAAAACATTTCAAAATTTGTAGTTTAGGTTCATATAGTTATGACTGTGCGATTCATTTTTCTTCAAAAACAACAATTGGAAGTCCGTTTTCGCCTACCTAGTGTAGTAAGCCCAATACGGACCCCTTTACCCCAGAGTATGGCAATATTGTTCTACTGTGTTTTGAAACTATAGTAGATATCGTAACATATGTAAGAAGGCACGCTGAATTTCGTGGTGGTACGCGTTTTTAAATCATTAGACAAATAGCAAATTATCACTTGGGCACCACCGATTCAACCAACAATCAATGAAAAATTTATCTATTGTTCTATTTGTTACAATCTGAATGTTTCATGAAATCATGTTTCTAATTGTCAAACTACTACTGCAATCAATGGTATGAAATCTCGGCTGAAAATTGTTGAGGGATGGCACAGTTTAAACAACTTCGTTTATGAAGCTGAAGCAACTCGGGCATTCAGGGCATACAGTCTTGGCGCTGGGTGCATTTTCAATCGTCGTCAGAAACTCAGAGGTCAGATGCTTTCGCAGACAGGCCTCGAGGTTCACAAAGTAGAGGCACCTTCTGTGAGAGAAGGCCGCATTCCAATCTGTCGTGTCAGGTCTGAACCACAGCTTAGCCCGGCAATCTCAATTGCTTCTACAATCACAACAGAGGAAGATACTGCTGAAGATTCAGACATTCCAGAGATTGACCAACAGCCACCTGCGATGTACTTCTGTGACAAGCCCTTCTATGAGGCTGAGATTCCGACAGAGGAACAGTTAGACGCCCATGTGATCACTGGGGAATGCGAACTGTTAGTTGAGAAAAGAACAACATATGATGGAAGCTCGCGACGCGATATTTGGGCCGAGAAAGTTAGCGAACTAAAAGAAGCTCGAGGGCAAAGAGGTGGCAATCCTCCCAAGAAGAGCTTGACAATCTGCTGCGAGTTGAATATGGAAGTTCTCAAGACTATGTGCCAGAATCTCAGGTTTTAACAAAAACAAACAAACAAAGAATAAACTGTTACAATGTATGACCAGCATACTGTAGCATGCCACTAGATGACAGGAGGGGCTGGGCCGACTGGCTGGCTGGGTTGGGCATTACACAAAAGAAAACCACCTCAAAAGAAATCAGGGGATATGAAGTCCCGGCTCACTGAGATTTTCAAAGGGGGCAAAGCTACTGGGAGAAAAGAAACCCGGAAGACATTCGTTTCTTCTGCAATGTGGCATACTTTGGAGCGGGTGATCCAGGTGAAAATCGATTTAACTCATAATTTTCCAACATAGTGCAACGATTTCAACAGTCGCAGCTGCGATACTTCTTCGGTAGGTCCTGAGCATCCACTTACATGTTCGGACCGGCTCTGATTCGCAAAACTGAAGTACCATTTCAAGAATCGGCTGATTCAGTTCAGGAAACTAGTGAAACTGACGCTTTTCCTTCAGACTCCCCACATTTCTTCGATGAACTCTGTCATGTATTTTCAGGGTGCTTTCTTTACCCCTAAAATTTGTAATTGTACCCCCTAATATTTTACCCCTAGATTTTTTTTCTGTCTCAAATTTTTTACAGCCTGTAATTTATGTGATTTTTGCCCTCCCCTTGTGGAAATTTGTATGCCCTAAAACTTGTACCCTCTACAATTTGACCCATATACTTTTTGCTGACGCTGGAATTTTTTCCCTTGTATTTGTCAGGGTGCTTTTTTGACATCTAAAATTTGTACCCTTCAAATTTTTACCTCCTAAATTTTTTGCTTGCTCTTTTTTCGAGGTGTTTTTTGTCCAACTACAGGTTTACCCTTAAAAGCCAGGGGTCAAAGAAAAAGCACCCCAAAAACCAGAACGCAAGATTTTGAGGGACAGAAAAAACGTTAAGGATAAAAATTTTATGCGGGAAGAATTTGAATCAAGCTTTCATAATTCGCATTTGAAAAATGCGATATCTGGATATCGCATTAGCAAAAGTACGCCAATTGGCGTAGGTATTTTAGAAGCGCTACCTACAGGCGATTTTGGCAGTTTTAGTGTATGAAATTATAAAAATTGCAAAGAATTACTGAAAAAATTACTTGGCAGAAAATCGGAGGGATTGGAAAAATCGTCTCGGGGGTCTGGCCTAAGTCAGGTGAGGGCAGAGCCCCAGACACCCTGTTACATGTATGCTGAGCACTATTTGCATCTCTGTAGAAATTTATTCACAAAAATTTTGGAAAACAGAGTATAAAGAGCCAGAGCAGCAAGAGACGGCATCATTGTTTTGTATTGCTACTGACTCGTTCTTACCAAATGGAAGACCAGGAGTACATTGTGTTTGAGCGCGTGCCCGATCTGAGGGACAGGTCGGCGGCTTGGTGGCATCAGTGGGACCCGGTCACAGCCACACCCAGCGTGTATTTTCTGGACGATCTGAGGTTGAGCGACGCACAGTGGGCCTTTCTTCGATCAGAACTCCTCGAGCAATCTGCCGAAGATGTGAAACAGGACGTGGTCAACAAATCGGTGAGACAGCAAGCGACCGGCTCGCAAATCGAGTCAGAGTGGCTGTTGGACAGACAGAGCGAAAGAACTGACCGAGACAGAGAGGGCGAAAGAGCGGCTGCAAGAGGTGACCGAGACAGAGAGAGCGAAAGAGCGGTTGCAAGAACTGACCGAGACAGAGAGGGCGAAAGAGCGGCCAAAAGAAGTGACCGAGACAGAGAGGGCGAAAGAGCGGTTGCAAGAACTGACCGAGACAGAGAGGGCGAAAGAGCGGTTGCAAGAACTGACCGAGACAGAGAGGGCGAAAGAGCGGCCAAAAGAAGTGACCGAGACAGAGAGGGCGAAAGATTGGATGCAAGAAGTGACCGAGACAGAGAGAGCGAAAGAGCAAGCGCGCGAACTGACCGAGACAGAAAGGGCGAAAGAGCGGCCAGAAGAACTGACCGAGACAGAGAGAGCGAAAGAGCAGCCGGAAGAACTGACCGAGACCGAAAGAGCGAAAGAGCGGCCAGAAGAACTGACCAAGACAGAGAGGACGAAAGAGTGGCTGCAAGAACTGATCGAGACAGAGAGGGCGAAAGAGCGGCCGCAAGAACTGACCGAGATGAGGCGACAGATGACGTGACAGATCTGGACTCCATCTACCTGGACCGGGAGCTTGGGCGCCAACAAGCGAAACATGCGCCGCAGTACTGGACAATTGAGCTGTAGTGAACTTGTGAAACCACTGGTCTTTGACTAACTCTCTGTTACTATGTGCTCATGTTTCTGTTTAACAAAGTATGTACAGCCTTGCTTTCCATTTCCTCAAGAGGACTTACATAACGCAAGTTTAGGTGCAGACAGTCTAGCTATACGTAGTTAGCATTGCACAAACTTTGCTTTTGTTAAGTGGGTTGGGTTAGGTAGGATCTACCAAAGATAAGTTGTCGCCAATTTCCGACAACTGTGGTTAAGTTGCAAGCCTAAAAGAGCGATATTGTAGTATGACAATAATTCTGAATAATTGATAAGCAACCTAGGAGGAACGATGCAGGGGCCTGTTTCACCAATTTGCAAATCATCACAAATACAAATAGAAATAAATACAAAGATTTTTTGGTGAAACAGAATCAGGCCCGTTTTTGTATTTGTATTTGTTCTTGTGATTGTAAAATCTGCTTTGTATTTGTAAAATGGGGAAACAGGCTCCAGTCCACCCTCAAAATCTTGAATGAACTGAAAAAACTATCTTTTAGCGCGGTAGTTGTACGTTTTTGGGAATTTGGTAATAATTTTCGTAATATTCTTTCGCTATTGCTTCATAGAATTTCTTAAATTCTGAACAAATTAAATTTCTTAAAATGAGTACCGCTTAAAATTTGCACCCTGTACAGTTTAGTACAGTTTATTTCGTTACCCCATCCATGGATGATGATGATGGCAGCGGAGCGGGCACAGAAATCGCCAGCTGACCTCTTATGTGGCCCCTAAAACTAATAATTATGGAAGAACAGAAATCATAACTGATCACATGTACAACAGGTAGCTAAACTAAGTAGCAATCTAAGTACCATTTAAGTACGCAATTTATGGATTAGCAGTGTGTTATAGTCAAGGAATAACCCATTCATTTAACTGTATTTTTCAGGATTTTATTTGCCCCCGCCCTAAAATTCTTATATCCTATTTTTTCGGTCAGAAATTTTTTGCTAACTCTACTTTTCGTTAGTGGTGCTTTACTTGCCACCTCAAAATTTGTATAAACTTTTGTCCCCTACAATTTTTTCTATCCTCTGAAGTTTTGCGTTCTGAAATTTTTTGGGGTGCATTTTCTTTGGCTTTTTTTGGGAGTAAAAACTTTAGGGTGGACAAAATAGCAACACCTCGAAAAAGTACATGGCGCAAAAATTCGATTGACAAAAAAGATTTTAGGCGGTAAGAATTTTAGGCGTTTTGAAATTTTAGACGGGGACAAAAATAAACCATCTCAAAAATACGGGTACCAAAAAAAATAACGTTTCATCAAGAAAGCGAAATAGGGGTTCAAGAATTCGAAGTCGAGGTCGTGCGCGATCTGGACAAAGTGAATGGTAGTACTTGAGACTTAGCGGGGTTCCAGTACGAGCGGGTTGAATTTTACGCAAGTTTGGAACTTTGCAGCGCCGCTTTGGTTACGGTCTGATGGAAGGAGGAAAGGGAAAAAAAAAAATAAAATAAAATAGTAGATGGATTTATAAAAAAAAAAAAAAAAAAATAGTGAAAAGGGAGTGGGTGGAAGAGGAAAGCAATTTGTGTTTAAGCAAAAAATAAGTTGCGAGTGGAAGAGTGTTGAAAGAAATAGTAGTGAGAAAGAAGGGAAGTGGGTTTGTAGGAGGGGGAGGTGGGTTGGGAGGGAGGGGGGAAATGAATTTGGCCCCTGGAGTATTGATAGATGAGTTTTTTTTCGGGGAGGTTGGTTTTTGTATTTTGAAGGGGTATGATAGTTGTTTTTTTGTGATCCATTTCACCCTAGATGCGACCGGCAAGCTCATGTAGATCAAGGTTTGCCTTTGTGGGCATGAGTACCCATTGCGCAGATTAGTGTTTCTAGGGTATCATTTTTGGCCAATTTTTCGTTTCAAACAGCCGGGGGGTTTGGACGAAGATTGTCATGTTTATGCTTAAACGATAGCAAATTGTCACATCTACCCATACGTCCATGTCCGTGCGCACGCATATCTGTTAATGGGTTTGAACGCTACGATTAATTAGTAAGTGGATTTCGAAATCGCGCATTTTCATTCTTTATATTTTTCTAATTTGTTGTTCAAGGAACTTTGAAAGTGATTGCGCAGAAATATGCGTCTAGGCAAGAATACTTGGTCTAAGGTAGGTCTCCTCACACGGTAAACTTGTTAGCTATGTTTAAAAAGATGAGCTAGAAGTAGAAACGTTCTTTTTTCATTTACCTCGTAGTGAAGGTCTGTCGTTTAAAGTGAGCTAAAGTCCTGGGGTTTGGACCCCAATCTTTCTAACTGTGCTTATTCTGTATCTAGGGTAGTTGTCCGCCTATGACCACTTGCGCGCTAAGCTACCCCTCCCCTACCCCTATTGTCATGAGTTTTATAGCAAGTTTTCTGGGCATGGTTCCGGGGAAATCGGCCGATAATCGATGAATAAGGCGATATGACGAGACCGTGTAATCAGAAGCAGCATGTAGTCATTAATTGTTGGATGTGTTGATGTGCTCTTATGTAAAACAATGATTTGGAGTTCAAAAGCAATTGTTCGATGCCACATCCGGTCATATTTGTTAAATATTTACAATTTGGGAGCGCATGTTATCTATCTCGATGTCGATATTTTCTCAATATTTACCCGGATTAATTTACCAAAAATCAAACAAAATTTACCCGGTCCATTAGATTTATTTACCGATCACCGGTAGGCTTGGCAACGAGTGAAAAAACGTTTGAGTTGCAAAAATTCCGATTGTTTCTGAAAAATTGTTACTAATTCGTCAGATGTACTGAAAGTAAACGTGTTTCTTAGGGCAACAACGAATAGGGGCGACGGGCGCCCCGGGGCGACGGGGCGCTCGGGAGCCAGACGCACCCCTAAATTCCAGTACTGCGGGCGCCGTTTCTACTAATGCATTTATGAGCGGTTCTAAGCGGAAATATGCAAGAACTTTTTGTTTTTGCGTTTGCTTTTATGTGCATAAAGATTGGCTTTACCCAGGTTGCCAAAATCCGGTCTGTCAGAAGACAGAACGACTGAACCGAAAGTCAACAGTGGAATTGAAAGACTGCGCAACCAAAAGAGCGATTTAGAAAGCGAGGCCTTTTAATGGCCAAGGCGCAGTACGCATCTGTGTTTATCAGTGCTGACTTGACTCCCTGACAAGCGAATCAAGTTTTAGACTTACGTTACAAGAGCTGGGGACCAAACCCTCCTTGTAAATTGTTTATAGAGCCATGAGCGCTACATACGCTACTCGATACGATCAGATATAGGGGTGGTAGTCAGTCGACGATTGGCTGAGCCCTTCATTTGATCAACTTTGCATGCAGGGCAGGCCCAATGAAAACGATAAAATACGAAATTTCAATTAGCAGGCAGCCTCGATATCTGTGTACAACAGAGGCTAAAAGTATCTAGGAGTACAGATAGATTACAGACTTAGCTTTGCTCCAGAAGCAAAACCTATTGTAAATCTGATGCTTTTTCAACATTTGCAAGAGTCTCAGTTGGTAACAGTGCAGTAGTTTTTTGACTGTTTTGTATTGTACATTTGTTCTTTATTTGAGTCTCCAACCCCTCGTTTGAACCATGCTGTTGGTGTGGGTTGAGAGAATAAAGTTGAAGTTGATGTAAACTTTATCGCGCATTAGCGCTGGTACCGTAAATTTGCGCTTTATGCCGATTCGATATTACCGGAATTTTTGCTGTTCCGACGGTTTTTACTGTTTGCTAAGACTCTGGCGACCGGCAAATAAATCTAAAGGGGCCGGGTAAATTTTGTTCGATTTATGGTAAATCAATCTGTCCGGGTAAATATTGGGTAAATATTGATCCTGAGTGAGATACACAGGCTACACCTGCAACGAAGATGTTTGTTTAAGTAAGTGGCACGGTCGGTGAAAAATTTTCGTAAAACATGCGGTGCGTTAATTAGTTTTAGGCTCCCGGGCGCCCCGTCGCCCCGGGGCGCCCGTCGCCCCTATTCGTTGTTGCCGTTTCTTAGACTTGGGCAAAATTGGGCAGTAGTTGTACGTTCGTCACAAAATGGAACGTTGAGGCCATGGTCATCCAAAGACCGGATTCTGCATTCGTTTGGGAGAAAGAAGACTTTTGTGTCGAAAAAATTGGGCAGTAGTTGTACATTCATCACAAAATGGAATGTCGAGGCTGTGGTCATCCAAAGACCGGATTCTGCATTCGTTTGGGAGAAAGAAGACTTTTGTGTCGAGAAAATTGGGGAGTAGTTGTACATTAATCTCAAAATCGAACGTCGAGGCTGTGGTCATCCAAAGACCGGATTCGGCATTGCTTTGGGAGAAAGAAGACTTTTGCGTCGAGAAAATTGGGGAGTAGTTGTACATTCATCTCAAAATCGAACGTCGAGGCTATGGTCATCCAAAGACCGGATTCGGCATTTCTTTGGGAGAAAGAAGACTTTTGCGCCGAGAAAATTGGGGAGTAGTTGTACATTCATCTCAAAATCGAACGTCGAGGCTGTGGTCATCCAAAGACCGGATTCGGCATTCCTTTGGGAGAAAGAAGACTTTTGCGCCGAGAAAATTGGGGAGTAGTTGTACATTCATCTCAAAATCGAACGTCGAGGCTGTGGTCATCCAAAGACCGGATTCGGCATTCCTTTGGGAGAAAGAAGACTTTTGCGCCGAGAAAATTGGGGAGTAGTTGTACATTCATCTCAAAATCGAACGTCGAGGCTGTGGTCATCCAAAGACCGGATTCGGCATTCCTTTGGGAGAAAGAAGACTTTTGCGTCGAGAAAATTGGGGAGTAGTTGTACATTCATCTCAAAATCGAACGTCGAGGCTGTGGTCATCCAAAGACCGGATTCGGCATTCCTTTGGGAGAAAGAAGACTTTTGCGTCGAGAAAATTGGGGAGTAGTTGTACATTCATCTCAAAATCGAACGTCGAGGCTGTGGTCATCCAAAGACCGGATTCGGCATTCCTTTGGGAGAAAGAAGACTTTTGCGTCGAAAAAATTGGGCAGTAGTTGTACATTCATCTCAAAATGGAACGTCAAGGCCATGGTCATCCAAAGACGAGATGTACCGAGTGTTCTATAAAGAGACAGTTAATAGCAATTTTGCGCTTAGAAGCTAAGCTAGACCTATCGTCCTTATTCAGCAATGCGTCTAAATAAGAAACTTTCTTTTGTGTTTCCCTTTTGGAATAGTCGGTACAAGATATACACGACTAACTCCCCACTGTCGCTTGCTCCAGATGTATGAGTCCGTTTTGTGTTGCTCACAGCTTTTAATGTTATATAGATGTCATCAGATGGTAACTCTGCTCAACAGTGTGTCTGTCTAAGTGTATAAGCAACTTAGAATACTATATTCTACTGTACTCTGCAGCATTGTCGAAGCGAAAAAGGCTAAAATTACATTTAGACCACTTTGGTACAAGACCGTCTACAAATTTGGCGACTTTTGGTTCGAGTCGAGTCGAGATAACTATGACGCGGCCACCGTACGTTTTTACACATTACAGGAACAAACAGGAGTTGTTCCCAGACCAAAACGCGTAATCTGAGATAAAGCTGAACATATCATGCAGTAATTAGATGTTAATGTGTAAAACAATAAGCAGGAGAATGAAACCAATCGTTTGATACCACCGAATTTGGTTGTGTTTGTTGCAAATTTAGAATCGGAGTAGCTACTCATGCCACCTTTGTGTGCTCTTTTTTTCCCTCTCCCTTTTCCTCGTTCTTCCCCTCCCACAGTCAGAGAAATAACAACATATATGGTACACCAGTACACATATATGGAAACGGTACCATATGGTACCGGCTCAACGTCAAGTGATAGGTAATTGAAAGAATGCGTGATTCCGAGGAGTGTTTTATGTTATTGAGCTATCGTTTCAATATGGTACCACAAGTGTTGCCAGGTGCTAGGCAGTCCGGTCTACTACCACCAGCTCAAAATTATAGACTATTTTATACTCAATTTTCGCCAATATACTACGCCGTAAAACACCGTCAGATCAAGGTTTAAAGTAGTAGTATAGAACACTTACGTAATGCAGGAAGCAACGACAGAAGCGTTTTAACTTCGACTAAAATCAAAGACTTTTTTACACAAGCTAAAGTGACTTTTTAATAAACCATCGAAAATTTAGGCATTCTGCCAGTTTGCGTATGGTTTACCCTTCCCGTTCCCCTCATTGGTTAGCAAGTTCAAATTTAGATGAAAGTGGTTTCGATCGACTTTTAAAAGTACATGGGCTGGGGCCTAGAGGACTTACCGACCCCAGTCCGGCCAAGGCCCTCACTAGGCCGTCACCGTCAGTCCAGCACCCTATCCCCTATGGCGGAAAATTTTGGCGATTTTTTTGGAAATCCACGATTTAACAGCGATTTTTGGCCTTTTTGGGGAAATCGACCTCCCCAAGACGATTTCAGGCCGTTCCCTCCGGCAGATTTTTCCGGCCCATGTGTTATATGTAGATAAAATTGTTTCCTTTCCCTGATGGCTAAGAACTTTATTAGACCTCTAAGCCGGAAACTAAGCGAAGCGCTATTTTTTGCGGATGGGAGCCAACTTTACTTTTTCTATAAGATTGTGACATCAAACTGTATTTTTCCTTTGGTTGACCATCGTAGTCATATTAGTTGATTGTTTGGCCAAAAACGCATACAATACAATCACTGATTTATTTTAATTTTTCTCACGGAAAATATATAATTAGGGTACCACTTCCTTCATATGGTATTGGTGCCATTATGGTATCCCCTTGGATCAAATCATAAGGGTACCGTTTCGATCGAGGCCTCAGGTGGTACGGTACCGGTACCGCTTGTGTCAGAGACTGGCTCGCATTAGAAAGATACAGTTTACTCTGTGAATTTATCGTAGCAGTGCAGCTTGCTGTGAAAGCAACGCAACGCAAAGGAATTCTGCAGAGCTGTTGAATGAAAAGGGCCACAAGCGCCAACGCTATCAGGTAATTCCTTGACTTATGTGTTAAAAAGTTGAGTACGGTCAGTGTCGTTCTCAAGATTTTAAAAAGGGATGAGTAAGTTTTGAATTATACTACAACGGTCGCGCATTGGCCATGGGTAGTTTACGCTATCTCGTGTGTCACGGCGGCCCCGGCACCCGTGGAAGCGGTGTTTGTGGGTTCGAAACCTCCTGTCGAAGCGATGGGAAGTAGTCGACACAAAGCCCAACCCACGCCATCGTCAGGAATGGTAAGTAGATAAATGGGAACAAAACCTTAGCTGTCTTGCACACACCGACAGCAAAAGGGGAGGGTTGTTGTTAAGGAGGCTGCCGGACCTTGTGTCTTTTCCTGCTCTATAGCAGTTGGCTACTCCTAGTCCGAAAGGACAAAAAGTTACGACAACAACAGTCTGGCACTTTGTTTGTTTGTTCGTTTAAATTCCACTGTCCTTTCGGACAGCTCAGGACACCGCGCCGTTATTAGAGCCTTTCAATGGAGTGCCCTGCCTACAAACATCCCTCCCCTTTGCTGTCACGGGGTCCAACGGCAGCTCCGTTTCGGTTCCCATACCTACTGGCCATCACCGGCTTTCGGTGGTCTGGGTTGGGCTTTATGTCGACTACTTCCAATCGCTTCGACCGGTTTTGAACCCACAAACAACCGCTCGTGGTTATGCCGGGGCCGCCGTGACACAGGATGTAAACTACCCATGGCCAAGACGCGACGTAACGCCGTTTATGGTACCTCTACCATATATGGTACGAAATCTGAGCAGAGTGGTACCATATGGTACCGGTACCGGTACCAATGCGAAGGTAGGAGTGTCATATTTGGTGCCACTAGCCTGGGTACCGGTACCATATACGTATGTTGTCGGTACCATAAACTGCGTTAGTGCCTGACTGTAGTAATCAACCTAAAGGTTTTTATCATATCGTGTTTGGTGATTTTCTCGAAAAAGCAGAGTTGGTGCGGAAGCTGGACCCTCTACCCAATCACCCATCCCCGGCCCGGACCTGTTGCATGTGTAAGTGGTGTTTTCAGTGAAATAGTGACAAAGAAAATAAAGACGATGAGTACCGCAACCAGACAGCAGCCGAATCTGGAGCACATCTGGACCGACCTGGAGAGTGGTCTGAATCAGATTTACGAGAAGCAGATAATGACCAAGAAGCGCTACATGGATCTTTACTCGTGAGTGTTACTGGCAGGGCGGGAGGGTGTTACACCGAGTGGTTGCAGCCATGTCTACAACTACTGCACCTCTGTGGTCCAAGCGCCCGATGCTGGCGGTCGGATCGGTACGAGTCGCAGAACCAAAAACAAGCCCGGCAACACTCAGCCGATGGGGGTTGGCGCCGAGTTTGTTGGTCTGGAACTGTACAACAAACTGAAGGACTTCTTTAAGAAATACGTGGTTCAAGTGCTGGAGGTAGCCATCCAGCAGTGTCGATTTTCCTTTCTAGTGTATTGTGTCGTTTCAGAAAGGGAAAGGCATGCAGGGCGAGACAGTTCTCACTTACTACACAAAGCAGTGGGCCGATTATCAGTTTAGGTGAGGTTGGCCGAGCACTTTTTCTGGCAGCGTATGTCCGTTGCATTGCAGCTCTAAGGTAGTGGACGGCATTTGTGCCTACCTAAATCGCCACTGGATCAAGCGCGAGTTGGACGAGGGCAACGATAGTATCTACGCTATTTATCGGGTGTGTTGAGTGCATTCGGCTGCGGCTTCAAGACTGTCTGTTGTAGCTGTCCCTGGTCACCTGGAAGCAGTGTTTGTTCGAACAGATGCATCAGTGTGTCACCAGTGCTGTGTTAAAGTTGATTGAGCGAGAGCGGTTGGGCGAGACAATAAACACCAGCTTGATCAGCGGTGTCATCCAGTGCTATGGTGACGGTGCTCTTTTCGTATGGTTGCTCATTCTGAGCTTTCAGTTGAGCTGGGTATGGATGACAATGAGAATTGCGCCACCGTGCGTCCAGCCGTCACTTCCACTCACTCTAGTCAGCCCAAGTTGGCCGTCTACCGCGAAGCTTTCGAGAAAGTTTTTCTGGAGGACACCGAGGCTTTCTATAGCAAAGAGTCTATAGAGTTCATACAGCACAACCCGGTCACTGAATACATGAAAAAGGTCTGCTGTCACTTTTGGCGGCAGCCCTGTAAATTGGACAGTTCTAGGTGGAACAGCGACTGAAGGAGGAAGAGAAGCGTTGCGAGACTTACTTGCACCCGTCCACACAGGAGAGTCTAGCCAAGACTTGCGAGCGAGTGCTCATTGCCAAACAGTTGGACATGTTCCAGAACGAATTCAGGAACTTGCTCACTTCGCACAAAAATGAAGGTCATTTCGCCTGTAATCTGCACTTGGCCCGCATTTCGCCTGTAATCTGTACTTGGCCTTTGCGTCTCTCCCGCCTAAGCGAACAGGATGGGCCATTTAGCTATCGTCGGTTTCTTCTTGCTGTAGATAAATAGATTATCATGTTAGAAAGTGACGGCGGACACAACCTGCGGTTGAACTGACAGAGTTGCTACATTTTTGAGAGTGAAAATTCTGAGGACTTTTGTTAAAATTTCAGCGCAATCGATTAACGGACACAGGTTACAGAGAGACAAAACGGACGATAGATAAATAGCCGACCCTGTATTATGCTGTTTTGGCTTTAGATTTGGGTCGCATGTACTCGCTCTGTAACCGTGTGGACAACGGCTTGGACGAGCTGAAAAAGACTCTCGAGTCGCACGTCACTGAGCAGGGTTTGGATGCAATCGAGAAGTTGGGAGAGTCGGCCTCAAACGTAACTTCTTCAGCTACTTACTCACTCTTACTATTATCTTGATTTGTAGGAGCCGAAACAGTATGTAAATACAATACTGGATGTCCACCGCAGATACCACACCCTTGTTATGACGGCTTTTCAGAACGAAGCTGGTTTCGTACAAGCGCTTGATAAGGTGCGCCCTTTTTTCCATGCTACAGTCAGAAACTTGACGCTATATAAAGTACCGGTGCCTAGAGGGTACCTTATATGGCATTAAGAACCTGGCTGCCTGGATTATCGGTTAGATTGCTGCTGACCGCCACTAGCGGTTTACATGCAGAATTCATACACTTCGCCAAATCTGTTGCTGAATACGGTTTGCTTTCAGGCGTGCACAACGTTTATCAACAAAAATAAAGTGACGGACAAGGCCAACAGCACGGCTAAATCTCCCGAGCTTCTTGCGCGATATTGTGACATGTTGCTTAAGAAAAGCGCCAAAAATCCAGAGGAAGCTGAGCTTGAAGATCTTCTGAATCAAGTGGTGAGGAAGACTTTTCACAGTCGGCAAGCTGTTCATATCTGCCTCAATTTTGATTCTTAGATGACTGTGTTCAAATACATCGAAGACAAGGACGTTTTCCAGAAGTTCTACAGTAAAATGTTCGCCAAACGGCTCGTAGGAAGCCTCTCCGCCAGTGACGACGCCGAATCGAGTATGATTTCTAAACTAAAGGTTTGTTAGTTTGTGATAAGATTGTCGATCAGAAACAACAGAGCTTTCGACTTTGATTGAAGTGATGATAGGCTTTGACTGCGCTTGGTTGAATGGCAATACGATCAGTTCGCGGAATTGGAAGGGGAATATTTTCTGTGTAATCTGATTTTGATTTTAGACAAGTGAAAGCTAGATTTTGACGTCTGCAATTAAACCTGATCGACCTAACTTTTGAATAACCAATGCCGACCGACTTCATTGCGTTCAGATTCACATAAGAACAAGAATAATCATACAGTATAGATAAATTGTCCCTCGATTTTTTGGTCTTCACTAAAATGGTTCGTTCTCTTTCTTCGTTCTTTTTCGAGTTGGCTCAAGTTTTCGGGAATTATTACCAATATAACGGGGACCCTTTTGCCAAGGGTTGGCGCATAAGTTATAAAACTGCTGTTGGTTCTGTAGTGAGCTGAATGAACCTACAATATAAGTGATGAAGCTGTGGTTTCAGTCAATGTGCGGCTTCGAGTACACGTCCAAGCTGCAACGAATGTTCACTGACACAGGCCTGAGCAAAGATTTGAACGAGAGTTTTCGACAGCATCTCTTCAACTCTCAGCCTCTTGATAGTGAGTTCCTTATTTCTAACGCAGAAGGTTCAGGCCAAGTTTGCAAACGGCCTTTGGCATAGTGAAAACTTGGTCTGACCTGGTCCTGTTGGCTTCATGTCTGCGGCCAAGAGTTAATGATTCGGTATGAGTAAGGATTTCTCGTTTTGTACTGATGCCGTAAATTATCGCTTTGTCAAACCGATGTATCGCCTGAAGCAATCGATGAAGGTGATATTGTGCTACGTCACTTCAGAGTGCACGTGGTAGCGGTTTATGTAAAGTAGCCGGTAGAATACAAGATGAGAAGTCCCTGACTGCACTACTAATACTAAATGGCTGGTTTTAGTTGAATTTTCTATTATGGTGCTGTGCAGTGGCGCCTGGCCTTTCCAGCAGTCGTTTGCCTTCACCATACCGGAGGAGGTTTGATCAGTTTCTTGCCGATCTGTCGGTGGCAATGCGGGTGTGGTTTCAGTTGTCGCACTGTGTGCATCGGTTCCAGACCTTCTACAATCAGAAGCACAGCGGCCGCAAACTGATGTGGCTTTACAACATGTCGAAAGGCGAAATCGTTGCGCACGGATTCGACAAGAAGTACACGTTCACGGTAGGAGCTGTGCGGTGACGAAGAGAGTTGGCCGAAGCTGAGCTAGTGCAACTTGCAGACGTCCACCTTTCAAATGGCTGTGCTGTTGCAATTCAACTCACTGTCCGAGTACACCATCGGCCAGCTGGCTGAGAACACGCAGATCAAGCGAGAGGTGTTGGTTCAGGTTGTGCAGGGTCTGGTCAAATTCCATTTGCTCGAGCTGGTTCTCGACGCCGACGCTCCGTCCGTGGCCGACGCCTCGCAGTCCAAGCCCGGTCCTTCGACCGCTAAAGAAGAGGAGGAATCGATGCGCTCTCTCACTGATAATGCAGTGCTACGACTTAACACCGCCTTCCAGAAGTGATTCTCTTCTTCTCTCACATACATGGGAAAGGGGGTTCGTTACGAAAAACGCTCATAATTCGCAAAAAAACGCAATTTTCTGATAAAAATCGTAAAAAAATGCTAATTTAGGATCAACAGCTAAAAAGTGCTGTTTTACCAGCGATTTTAGCAATTTTACTCTCTGAAATTCTGAAGAAATTGCGAATTACTTGCCGGAATAATCGGAAGGTGGTCGGTTAATAAGTCGGTGCGGCAGCAGACCCCTCAGCATACATGTACTAGGGGGGGTTTGGGGGGTTACTCCCCCAGCTGGAGAGGCCAAACCCCCCCTCACCCCACCCCCCCCCCCCGACCAAAAAATACAAGTACTAGTGGTGGCTCCAGTATTAACAAACTGGGTCAGAAATCACTAATTTTTAGCCTAAAATTCACTTGAAAAGCCTTTGGAAACCGAATTTGGCGCTTCCACTGCTGATATTTAAGAGAAATCGGTGTTTTTGGAAGCCCTTTTTGTCATTTTTTGCTTGTTTTTAGCTCTAAAAAGCTATTTGGCAGCTTAAAATTGCGATTTTTAGCATCCTTACTGAAAAAAACGTGCTAAAAACGCATTTCCAGGCGTTCTGGAGCTTTTTGAAATTTTGGACCCCACCTCTGGTCGAAACCCCCCCTCGACCCCCCATCTGAGGAAACCCCCCCTACCCCCCTCCCCCCAGGTCGGCCCGGAGCTGTTACATGTATGCCCCTCAGACCTCCTTTTCTGCCCTCTAATACGTGATCTAGTCGGTGGTCGAGCTCAGTGTCTGTGAGCAGTGGCTCTACCAGTCAGTGGCGTATCCAGGGGAGTGTAGGGTGGGTACACCCCTTTGCGGTGGAGGAAGGAAGAGAAAGTCTCTCAAAAATATGCGAAACTAATGAATTATGTACCAAAACTGTCTATTTTGTGCTCAGAATGCCTTTTAAATGCGTTTTTGAAGGCTACATTTCAAAATTTTCGCGGCCTGGTCGGGCAGAAGCCCAACCAGGTCACTTTGAACCACTAAAACTTGTAATTTCTCTTAATTTTAAGCCTGGAATGTGTTTTAAACGCGTTTTTTAAGGCAAATTTTGCTAAATTTCCTTACCCTGGTTGGGCAGCGGCCCAACCAGGCACTTTCAAAATTTTACACCCCCTTTCCGAAATCCTGGATACGCCACTGGTACCAGTTGTACGTTTCAGCAAAAAGATGAAGATCGACCTTTCTAAAGTGATTCTCAGGACGGAAATAAAGCAGGAGCAGCAAACGGTGCACAAGAATATTGAAGAGGACCGAAAGATTTTGATTCAGGTCAGGAAAATCTGCATTTGAGTGTTTTCTGTTAAAGGCTTTTTTGCTCTTCAGGCAGCCACTGTCCGCATCATGAAAATGCGCAAGAGGTTAAAACACCAGCAGTTGATTGGCGAAGTGCTCAACCAGTTGTCAGCGCGTTTCAAAGCCAAAGTGCCCATGATCAAGGTACAGATGTTTGATTTTTGGGCCGGGGCGGTAACAAAAAGCAAGAATCAGCGGTCGGCCCGGCCACGATGCGCTGTGTCATAATTACCGGAGTGGTCGCAGAATTTCCGACCCCTTCGGTTATTAGCTTACGCTTTGTTGCAGCGCAATTTGATTTCCAAGTGAGCTCATGGCTTCCACAAAATTTTTGGTGATTTTCTTAGGCTACTGTTCATCCGATTTTTTTCTAAGATCGTCAGTTATCGCGATAGCTGAAAGAACTCTCCACGATTGCGATCCCGCCAGGGATTACCGGTTCGGCATCCATCCGGTAGTTTTGGCGCAGTGCGTCGTAGTCCGGCCGGCCGGCCTCTAAAGTGGCACCTATTATTTCTCTTCTCATATATTCTTAGCCGTGGCTTACCCCTTCCCTTCCCCTAGCCGGCCAAGGCATCCTCGACTTCCTACCTCAACGAAAATTTTTATGAAAATCGCCAATTTTACAGCAATTTTTTACTTTTTTTCGAAATCGCCTACCTCTCCATGGCAACTGAACTCATGCCCTCTCCATTTTTCCTAGCCTTAATATTGAATGGAAGGTGGAAAAGTAAGGCATTTGGGAATCGAACCCAGCACCTTCGGATTACCGGTCCAGTGCTCTAAGCACTAAGCTACTCGCCGATGCCAGACCACCACCTCCAGACTCGGTATTTGAGAAAACTAGTATGCATGCGAAGTCTTTAAACTTTTGGCAGAGTCGCTGTAGTCAGAGATTGGGTACCATACTTTCTTCAATTACAGTTTTACTTCAAGTTGAACCGATGTCATGGTCTTTAAGCGGTACGATGTTGTCGAGCGATCGGTGACTGTTTTAAACGCTTGAAAATGGTAATGTTTTTCAGAAATGCATAGACATCTTGATCGAGAAGGAATATTTGCAACGGGTGGAAGGCGAGAAAGATGTGTACGAATACCTGGCCTAGCCCGTTTTATATCGTTGCTTGTGGCTGTGCGTAGGAATTGAATTGTGATGACTTGGCGAAAAATCTTCCTAGCATTTGTGGTTTTACCGATTGCCATTTTTTAATGCGCCGCTGCGGCAACTCGTCCTTTGCGATCGCTTGTCTGCCGTGCAATTTTATTTCTTTCTGCACTGACATTTCGGTTTGGATAATGTATAACGGAGCCAGTATACATAGTGCGTCTGTGTGTGTCTTATGTGTATGTGTGCGTTACTGATGTCTCTTCTTCTTCTGATGTAGAGCAAATGTGCAACAACAAGTAAATTTAGTTGTGGCTTCAAGCTCTTTTTGTCAGTGGTTTTTACCCAGTCACAGTATTGTTGAAGTTGTAATTTTGGTCAAAGCTCTCTTTGATACTGTGGGCAGTAGTTTTCTGTTGTACTGCCAACCTAGTGGTGTCGGTACCGCGGTGCTTGAATGTCACAGGCCACCGGCCGAGCCATAATTCCCGAGGTGGCTAAAAACAAATTTCAGACTAAAGAATCTAACGCTGCTGAATAATCGCTTCTTGTAGGCAATTTTGAGTCTGGAACTGTTTAAATCCTGGTTCGTGCGGACCTGGAGTCAGATTTTATGACCAAGCTTTAAACTCTGGCGGTCGCAAATAAGGGAGTTTGTGGCACGCAAGAGGACTGAACTTAAAATTCGCCATTGGTCGTCCGTCGTTCCTTAAACAGTCAGGGAAATAACAACATATATGGTATCAGTACACATATATGGAAACGGTACCATATATGGTACCGGTACACCTTCAAGTGGTACCATACATGGTACCACTTCCTTATATGGTACTGGTACCATATATGGTACCCCTACGATCGAGGCCTCAGGTGGTACCATATATGGTACCCCTTCGATCAAATCATAAGGGGTACCATATATGGTACCGGTACCATATACTATGGTACCCTTTCGATCGAGGCCTCAGGTGGTACCATATATATGGTACCCTTTCGATCAAGGCCTCAGGTGGTGCCATATATGGTACCGGTACCATATATGGAAACGGTACCATATATGGAAACGGTACCATATATGGTACCCTTTCGAGGCCTCAGGTGGTACCACATGGTACCACCTCAGGCCATACATGTAACAAGTCATCAGCCGAACGGGGGAGGGGGAGTTGCGGGGTCTGGCGCCGGCCGGGGGGGGTCTGAGCCAAAATTTTGGGAGGGGGGTCCGGCACTAAAAAACTAAGTTAGCCTAAGCCTAAGTCGGGTGGGGGGCAGACCCCCCTGTTACATGTATGCCTGAGGCCTCGATCGAAAGGGTACCATATATGGTACCACCTGAGGCCTCGATCGAAAGGGTACCATATATGGTACCGTTTCCATATAGTACCGTTTCCATATATGGTACCGGTACCATATATGGTACCCCTTCGATCGAGGCCTCAGGTGGTACCATATATGGTACCGGTACCATATATGGTAACAGGTACCATATGGTACCCCTTCGATCAAATCATAAGGGGTACCATATATGATACCCTTTAAGCGTTAATAAAAAATCTGCTTTAGATGTTATTTCTCCTCTATGCAACATTATTTTCTGCCGCTGTTGTCTCAGTTACTCCTACCAGTGACGACAGCCATCCACTAATATTCGTCTGCATTCTGGCACGCAATTCAGCCCCAACGCTACCGTATTTTCTGGGTCAGTTCGAGCATCTGGACTATCCAAAAGACCGTTTGCAGCTGTTCATCAGAACCGATCACAATCTAGATGACACTGCAGCGATCCTGCAAAGATGGACCAATTCTGTAGCCGAGCTGTATGCGTCTGTTAACTTTGAATTCAGTGCTGCTGACGCTGCCGACAGCTACGAGAGCGAGTTAGGCCCCTTCGACTGGACGGTCGACCGATATCGGCAGATAATCGGCTTGAAAGAAGAAGCCTTAAACCGGGCCAGACAGTCTGACGCCGACTACATTTTCTTCTTGGACGCAGACGTCTTTCTGACGCATGAGCGCGTGTTGCAACGACTGATTTCTGAGCGCAAAACACTGGTCGCTCCTATGATGCGCAGCCCTGCGTCAAACTACTCCAACTTCTGGGCGGCCGTCAACGCTGACGGCTACTACGCACGCACTGACATGTACTTTGAAGTATTGTTCCAGGAAAGACTGGGCTCTTTCTCCGTTCCTGTCGTGCACAGCGCCTTTCTTGTCGATCTGAACGCTCCTCAGTCGCAGAGTCTCGGCTTCGACCCCAAACTGTTGCCTTTCTACAGAGGCAAACCGATTGACGATGTGCTAGCTTTTGCGCACTCGACTCGGGTTGCCGGCGTGGACCCGTTCATCTTGAACACCGAGTTCTTTGGCTACGTCCTGCTGCCCTTGGATGGCAATCTCGCATGCCACGATCTCACTGAAAATATGAACCACTTTCTATTCCAGATAATGCGTGACGACCATTTACCCTTGCTCCACTCTCCTATAGTTCGTCCCGTTTACCCGACCTCGGACAAACTGGGCTTCGATCAGGTAACTTCTTTTTACGCCGTTTGTGATACCGACACGACACCATATATGGCACCGGTACCTAGGCTAGTAGCATCAAATATATCAGGGTTGCCAGGTTTTCTGAACCCAATACCCCTACTTCTGAGCAAGAAAACCCCTACTTCCCCCTACCATTTTCAAAAAACCCCTACCAAAAACCCCTACCCTAAAATGGCAAAAAAAAACACTGGTGTTTTTAAGGCATTGAAGTTAAATTCTTGTTTAAAGTAGTAAGTGAGCTAAACGATACTAATACTATAACAGCCACTAAAGCAAGACATATCAATGAACTGAATATTGAATATTCAGTTAAAATTTGTTTTTGAAAAGGTAACTGCGCGCTTTGAGCACTCTTCAGTTCTTAAAAGTAAAGCAGAGAGAAGCAAGACTATGAGAGAGAGACAAGAGAAGAGAGAGATATGGTAAATCTGGGATTTTGAATGTTTCGCATTTCAGAAGCAGACTTGAGGTCCTTTACGCTATGAAAACCAATTTTGGTGTATGGAAAACTTGAACCATAAAATGTCCTTTAGAGTTGGTACACTATGTGACACACCAGGGTTCGCCCCGATCTGGCATTCGAAAATCCGTAAATATTCCCTGACGAAAGCCAAAACTCTCTGTCTACATTTTCACAAAATCCTCTCACTAATGTAAACTCTTGGTGAAAAGTGGCAGTGGCCCGACCAGGGCCAGAAAATTTTCAAAAATTAGAATTTGAAACATATGCTGGGCATAAATTTGACAGTGTTAGTCAGTGGCGTACCCAGGATTTTGCAAAGGGGGTGTAACATTTTGAAGATGCCTGGTTGGGCCTCTGCCCAACCAGAGCGAGAAAATTTCGCAAAATCAGCCTTCAAAAACGCGCTTAAAAAGCATTCTGAGCTTAGAATTAACAGAAATTACAAGTTAGTTGTTTGAAGTTTTCTACCGACCAGAGCATGACATTTTTGAAAATTTAGTCTTCAAAAAGACATTTAAAAGGTATTCTGAGCGGAAAATAGACAGTTTTAGCACATAATTGATTTATTTCTCTTATTTTTGTTTAATTTTTCCTTCCTACCTTCACAGCAAGGGGGCAGAGTGTACACACCCTACACCCCCTAGTACGGCCACTGGATTTAGTACACATGTAGTTGTAAGACAGAGGCATGGTTGGGCCGATGCCCATACCAGGGCAAGAAAATTTTAAAAAATTAGCGGTCCCTTTTAAAAATTAAAAATTTAACCCAATGAAAACAAGCCAATCCTAGCACGCATTATTGGAGTGCCCAGAATTTTACAATTCATTATAATTTTTTTCCAAGATTGTGGTGGTATGGTGTAAAAACTTGCTCAAATAACTAAAATTTCATCTGTGTAACTGAATGCAAAAGCCCCTACTTCACCCTACCCAAATTTAAAAAACCCCTACCAAATCCCCCTACCCCCTACCTGAAAAATTACCCCCTACCGAACGAAAAAACCCCTACAGGTAGGGGGAAGACCCCTACCCTGGCAACCTTGGGTACCGGCACCATATATGGTGGAAAAGGTTGTACCGGTACCCTGTATATATTCAACTGTGCGGCGTTGATAAGCGTTACAACCTCAGAAGTTTGTTGCTATAATGATTTTGCATTCCAGGTCTATCTTATTAATCTGGACCGTCGTCGAGAGCGCTTGGAGCGCATGGAGGCATCGTTTAGATTGCTGGGAATCAACGCAACGCACTGGAAGGCAGTGGACGGTGCTCTGATGAACGACAACTATCTTAAGCACCAAGGAATCTCTATGCTTCCGGGTTATTTAGACCCATATCATAAGCGCTCTCTTACATTTGGCGAAATAGGCTGCTTTCTCAGTCATTTGGGTATATGGAAGGACGTCGTAGAGAAGGGCTACAGTCGTGTTTTGGTCTTCGAAGATGACATCACCTTTGGAAGCTACTTCCGACCGTTGTTAGCCGCCATTATGGACGATATAGAGAAGACACAGTTGCAGTGGGATCTCGTATACCTGGGTCGTAAGAAAATGGCAGACCAAGAAGAAGATCTGGTCCCAGGACATCGGTTCTTGAGCCAAGTTGCTTACTCGTACTGGACCTTGGCTTATCTGCTCAGTGCCAGCGGTGCAGAGAAACTGTTGAGAGGCAGACCACTGGAGCGGATGGTGGCCGTGGATGAGTATCTACCGATAATGTTTGACAAACACCCCGAGACTTCCTGGAAGTCCCAGTTCCCTATCAGGGATTTGAGAGCCTTCAGCACGCTGCCGCTGCTGGTGCACCCCAGTCATTACACCAACGAACCGGGCTACGTCAGTGACACCGAAGATTCGGACACCCTATCGGGTGACCATTCTGCTAGTCATCGAGTTATCAAAGCCAAAGATGAACTATGAATTGCATCCTGTTTCAGCGATCAAAGTTGCGTAGTGTTGCGGCTAGCTTTACTTAGGTTGCAGTTGGCTGTTTCTGTCGTGCTATTAGAGCACGTAGCCGGCTGCCTTTGCTGTGTGCGTGTTCACTGTTGCCATACGTTGACGTCATCACCAATTAACCAAAGAGACGTATAAATGCTGCAAAACGAGCGCTCTTTGTCCGTTAGCCGCTGTGCGCTCGGCATACCATCGCCGATACCTATTCAATTAACTGTGCTGTGACGTAGTCTACGTATATCTCGCTATTTACGCAATTATACACACCAACTGCCGCCATGTGGTGTATCGGTCGTTGCTTCGGTTGCGGTCAAAGTCGCTTTGAGATAGAAAAGCGAAAGTTCCGGCCTTTGCGCATACTTGGGGAAGGGTAAGTACACTGTTCTACCGGCAGAAATACGTGCCTGTTTTGCAGCGGATTTAGCATTGTCTATTTGGTAATGGAGCAGGGTGATAGACGCAAACGGTTTGCCCTCAAAAAGATGGTCTGTCACTCTAAGAGGGAGGTGGATAGAGCCAGACTAGAAATCGATCTTCATCAACGCCTCGCTATTCACCCGAATGTGTTGGATTTGGAAGCCTATCACATTGGACCATCCGCTGACAACAGTGCCATGCTTTACCAATCTGGAACCGGCTTGGTTGAAGCGACCGAAGTCTACATTGTACTACCGTACTGCAGAGTACGTCTAGCCTTTGCATGCCACTGATTCACTGCTTTGACTTATTTGAATGCGCTCACGCAGCTACAGTCACCTGTATTCTGCCTCTGCTTCGTTTCAGAAAGGGACGCTGCAAGAGGAACTAGACAAACGACGAGAACGTTCTGACTTCGTGCCTGAAGACAGAGTTATCCGTCTGTTTCACGGAATTTGTGATGGCTTACGGGCTTTCCACAACCTCTTGCCAGAACCGTATGTTCACAGGTTGGTATGAAAAGTGTTTTCTAATCGTCAAATTGGGTTCAGCCCACTTGAAGAAACAGGCTTTTTAACATAGTAGTCAGACCTCACTCACCGGAAAACCCAAATTTTGGCATTTTCACCCACATACCACTTTCCGGCTCGTGTAGCGACAGTGGGTAGAGCTGAGTCTGATGCGTCCTCTATATAGGGACCTAAAAGCTGCCAATGTTCTTTTGAGCGAAGATGATACACCTCTACTAATGGATTTTGGCTCTGCGGCATTAGCCAGACGTCAAGTGATCACTACAGTAGAGGCCCAGGCAGCCCAGGACGATGCCTCAGAACTGTGCAGCATGCCCTACAGGCCACCTGAATTTTTTAATGTCGAAGCTGGTGCATCTTTTGACGAACGTACTGACATTTGGGTAAGCAGCCGACAGAGACTGGCAACTGTGTCACAGTCAGGCACTTAACGGCACTGGTCTGATACTGATGCCATTGTTTTCCTTCCAAAACAATGCTTCCCGGACCAGACATGCCGTTACCTGCTGACTCTATACGTGCGAGAGTTTAGTCGCTCGGGTGCTTGCTGTACGCCCTTTGCTTCTTCGCTTCTCCTTACGACGCTGTCCATCAACGCGGCGACAGTATTGCACTGGCAGTTATCAGCGGCAAAGTTGACATACCGTCAGACTCACCGTAAGTCCACCTCAGCAGTCGGGCAGGCATCGTACAAACCAGTAATTTAGATACAGCACCGCCCTCCATCAACTGATGCTGAAGTTGTTAAAGGTGAACCTGGACCAACGGCCTTTTATCGAAGAAGTAATATCGGAAGTAGAACGTTTGTACAACAAAAGTTCATCCGGTCTTGCTTAACTGTGATGGTAAAGTCACCGGATCACCGCGAACTGGTTCATCTCGGGCGTTTGGAATTTGCTTGCAAAGTTGGGAAAGGCGTCGTCTGAGCAGAGCAAGCGCCGGTGCAGTTGTTGGGCGGGTCGCGGGTTTGGAGAGAAGATCTTAATTTGTCGTACGTGCGTGTCTCGCCCATTCTGATGGTTCTGCAGCACCGCCACCTGCACCGTGAACGCCCGAACGCACTTGCCCGTCTCGCCGATCTCTATAAACTGCCATCCGTTGGGCTCGTTGAACTCCTTCTGCCGAACCTCCTTCAGGTCGTTGGTCTGGTTACCAACCCGCACAGAAATTCTGCAATACAAGTCATCTAGGCAAACCAAAACGGCTACTGCTTCTCTAACTGTCCTCAATTTCTCGTCACTTATCATTCGCACGTGGGCAAAAGGGGTATGCTTGAGGGGGTCGTGTGTGTATCTCTCCGACTCTGGCCTACCGCCCGCAGAAATTTTTTAGTACAATTTTATATAGCAAAATATGATAAAAGCAAGCTTAAATTAGATGTAAATCAGCTCAAAATAGCTTATTTCAACGGAAAAATAACCCATAAACCTTTGAACAAAATCCACCGGCACCATGCGAATAAAACTCTTAAAAGAGCAGGTTTGTGTGTTGCTCGTAAGGATAAAAAATGGCCTTAAAACGTTGTCTACTAAAGGGCATTCTGAGTGCTAAATTATAGTTTTAGTTTTGGATCGATTTTTTCGGTCCTGCACCGTAAAGGGACACTCGATTGGTGGTATAGACTACATACGGTGTCAGTTCCATGATTGTCATGTGACGAGAAGTCGGTTATGAAAGCAAACAAACAACCGCACTTGCTAGGTGTGTAGCTTTCGTCTGACTTGTAATCAACGTAGAGAGCAAGGAATGAAAGCGTAGTTTTGCGCTGAAACTGGATGTTTATAACATGTGGCTGAGGCCCGTCCGACTGCCAGTACGTATCTGCACTGTTGTCCAGTAGTTGCTCGACACCGTATCCTAAACACAGTAGGTAAGACGCCTCAACACTACGGTCTTCTTACCGGCCTTACAAGAAGACAGTGACCAAATGGCCTCATGTCCTATGTCACGTACGTCTTTGGGACCCTCCGGACACTGCTTCCAGTCGATCTCCAAAACGGCTCCTGGGTGCCCTTCCACAGCTATGTTACTCGTTATCATCCTGCGATTCTGCAAGACACATAGTCAAAGTCCCACGGAATGCGCCTTAGCATTGCGGCAAGTTGAACGTCAAATAACCTGTCAAAGGATGGCCAAGTACCACAAACTAACGTAGCAACGGAAATTTGGCAGACGTGATATGTATGTATTTGGCACACTAAAACAATTCAGTCCCTGCCCACAAAAAGCGCAAGATCACAACAGTGGAGACAACGCACACCGGTAGTAAAATCAGTTTTCATAAGAATCGAGAGGGTAGTGCTGCGAATACTGCTGCAAGTGGCTTTTCATTTCGTTGTATTGGCGACTCAGCCCAATCGGCATTTCCTTGTAGACGTCCGTAAAGATTTCGTCGATTCGCGGCTTCTTAACTTTCTCGGCGGCGGCGAACGCTCTCAGCACGTCGGCACGCGCCTCCTTCTGCCACTGCTTTTCTCTTTCTTCACACCAGTACTCTCTGGCCAGCAGGTACTTTTTCAGCCGAAGAATGGGATGCGTGTGGTCGTCCCAGAACTTCACCTCGTCGGCGCCTCTGAATCGAAACAGCCTGTCAGTCAGTCAGTCAGAGGTGCAACAGTCAGACAGAACGTACCTGTAGGCAGTACTGTCGTCGCTGGTCGAATGATGGCCGATTCTGTAGGTCATAGCTTCAATCATCACCGGTTCATTGCGCATGGCCAGCTGTCTGGCCTGCACAGTTGCGTTGTAGACAGCGAACACATCGTTGCCGTCGACGCGCAGCGTGTGAATTCCGTAGCCCGGTCCCTTGGCAGCCACTCCGTCTCCGCCGTACTGTTCAGTGGTGGGAGTGGAGATAGCGTAGCCGTTGTTCCGGCAGAAGAAGATGATGGGGCATTTGAGAGTGGCGGCAAAGTTGAAGGCAGCATGCGCGTCGCCCTCGCTGGCCGAGCCGTCCCCGAAGTAGCAGATCACCACCTGACCGTTGTTGGCGCGTTTGTAGGCGTAGGCGGCCCCCACCGACTGCGGCAGCTGCGTGCCGAGCGGAGACGAGATGGTGACGAAGTTGAGCTCGCGATCGCCGTAATGCACCGGCATCTGTTTTCCTTTGCCCAAGTCCTTGCTGCTGCCGTAGCACTGTGCCATGAACTGATCCAACGCATAGCCGCGCCACAAAAGCACCCCTGCCTCTCTGTACTGTCCGAAGACCAAGTCTTGGTCGCTCAGAGCAGAGGCCGATCCGATATGTGTTCCCTTAAAAGTCAATAGCAAAATTAAAATCAGAAATTTCTGGACACGTGATAAACTACCGTAAGCCGCAACCCTTTCGACAAACACCGCTATTTTAGTTGGTCTACAACAGTCAGACCATATGGTATCGGCACCACATACATTAAGTACCTGACTGTATAACACCTAACTAAATTTGTCTTTGGATAATCTGACAGGCGGTACATACTGTACGTTCGCCAACATTCTCTGAACGAATTTTTTGTGTTGTAGGTAGGGTGGTTTCGGAAGGGCCACAGCGCTAATGTTGTGTGCAAGTCAGCTGCACGCTGTCTGTTTACCTCTTCGCCGAAATTGGTCATGTAGAAGGAAATGCGCCCTTGTCGTTGAGCGTCATACAAAATGCGATCCATCGTATTGAGCAAAGTCATTTTCTTATACATTTTCACTAATAAATCTTCAGACAAGCCCGGGTCCTGGCTGGCATCGGTCACCCGACCTTCGAGGTCCATCACCCGATAGATCGGAATGGAAGGCTGCTCGTCAGGCACTATGAACTCCAATTCATTGGTGAAGCAGGCTCGTCTGCGGCCCAGAAACTTTGACGAAATTTCAGTTAACATCGACTCCTCAGCAGCCGACGACAACCAGCGAGTCATCAGCTTTCGCGCCAAGACCAACCGCGAGCGGAACATGACCACAACTGGAGAGCAGCAATTTACGGCACAAGATGAGAACGAAACGAAGCCCATTAAATCTTAACGACCAGTGCACTAATCAAGTGGAGGCAGATAGCAGTAGTGCCTCAAGAGACAGCCGACCGACAGCAAACGAGCAAGGCGCAATAGAAGGCAGCAAAATTTATGAGAGCCAAGATTTACAGAAGCCGGGTAATTCAAGTACAACTTCAGCAGTGATCAGAATGATGATGAGCCACTCGAGCCAACTAGAATGTTTGTGTTGCAGGTAGGAATCACTGATAGAGACTATCTTCTGGCAGTAGTCGATGCGATCATTGAGAATGGAGAGACGAGGCTCCACACTGAAGTACTTCATGGTGGCAGCGTAGATGGCGTCCAAGTCAGAACGATCCCAATACGCATCCTGACTTTGTATGTCCCAGGACAGATTAGCCTCGTGTCTAAGAGACGCTAACTCGCCCGATATGGTCAACACTTGTTTCGGATTCAATATAACAGCACCTGTCTTCAACTTCTGAAAACACATGCATACGAACGCAGCCCAAAATCAGCGGACCACAATCAGAGTTTTAGTAGGGACCTTTTTGTTTTTTTTACAATTTTAGACAGTAAAATTGAATGTAGTATTTGAGCAAAACAGACACTTTTAGCCACTTTCGCCCGAAATTCCGATGTTCATCGATTTTTTATCTAATTTTATTACTGGAAGCCCTTAACAGAAATTAGGCCCATATCCTCACCAAACGCACCCCAATGTTATTCTGATCGTCTGCAGCTTATGACATCGCATACGTTTTTTGTAAGCAAGCATAATAAAAGCTCTCATTATCTAGCATCACAGTTACGTGAATAGATGGAAACACTTACGTTGGCCACTAATTTCAAATTAATTTTTGCATCTTCAGCTACGTGATTGAGCAAACTTTCGCAAACGCCCAACTTCACTGAAAGTTAAACTGTTAGAGATCAAGCTAGCACGTTATATTTGCTCCTGTTGAACAAAGTCATTCTGTCAGAAAATGGCCCAGACTTAAATGAAATCCACTCCTGAAACCCATTTGGCAAACCAACGTTGAAAAGTAGGTAACATACCAAAACCAGGCAGACAGACAGTGCCATGAATTAATCTTACTTCCTTCTACGCACCAGACACTAAAATTACGGTATCCAAGAAAGCGCAGTGCCCTTAAAGAAGTTTATTGTAGCGTCATAGCAAACACTACTTCCTCACTTACCCAGTAACCATACATGGGCCGAGAGGTCTGTGACTTATCGGCCCCTCAGGCAGACCCCACTTATCCGCACGCAGGACCACCCCGCAGGTACAAGGGAAGTTTTGAAAGGACACCTCTCTTGACGAACGCCCGTCCACTCCCTCCTGACGGAAACCCCCTTCTCCCTCCCCCAGGCTGGCCCTCACCACTGCTACATACAGGGTGTCTCAAAAAAACGATCACATTTCTTTTTACTGCCATTTCCGCAAATTTTGACCAAATAGGCTGAAATTTGGACCATATGTGCTCAAATTCGGGCAATTTTATGTGTTAAAGTTTGGTGCACTAGGCTTGACTCATTCCCGAGAAATTTCAAAAAAAGTGAAATTTGTTAAATCAATAGTGAAAGCCGGTCACCGAAAAAATGATCACATTTCTTTTCACTGCGATTTCCGCAAATTTTGACCAAATAGGCTGAAATTTGGACCATATGTGCCCAAACTCGGGCAATTTTATGTGTTAAAATTTGGTGCACTAGGCTTGACCAATTCTCGAGAAATTTCAAAAAAAGTGAAATTTGGTAATTTCAATACCAAAAGCCGGTCACCGAAAAAACGTTACATTACATTATCGCCCAAGCTCTAACGATAGCGTTGGAGCTCATGCGTCAACTTTTTACACACGAATTACCCTGAACTTCTGCGTTTACACTCCAAATTTCATCCAATTCCGTCAAAAATTAGAAAAGATACAGGAAAAGGAAATGTTTCCATTTTTCGGTGACCGACTTTCACAATTGAAATTACCAAATTTCACTTTTTTTGAAATTTCTCGGGATTGAGCCAAGCCTAGTGCACCAAACTTTAACACATAAAATTGCCCGACTTTTGGCACCTATGGTTCAAATTTCAGCCTATTTGGTTAAAATTTACGGAAATGGCAGTAAAACGAAATGTGATCATTTTTTTAGACACCCTGTACTTTACCACCACCCCAATAGCTTCATGTCACTAAGTGTCTGAGAAATGAAAGCGACGCGCAAACCTGACATGGCTATTCCGTGTGAAAAAGCAAATCGCTCCAAAATAGCTTCGCTGTGATCAACTTTGCCATGGTGCTGAACAATATTCAGACTGACTCTGTTCTTCCTTATACGAGACCTGCCTCTAAATACATACAACCATTATCTAATTGTATACACGTAATGGGTCTGCGTCTGCCTCTACCCCAACCGACCGACCAGTTTTGGGAAGTACGTTTCGGGCAATTCCTTTTACAACTTCAGACACTAAAATCGCCTGTATTTTTTTGATTGGGTTCGGTTCGATGACACCGTTTCGTCGACGCTCGGTTGGTCGACTTCTCCGTTCGGGTTCGTCGAATTTAAAATTCTCTTGGGCCAGTAAATTGACCGTCCCGGTCTGTAATTATCGGGCATGGGTAGCTCACTTGACCTCAATGGCCAACCAAAAATGACTGGAGGCTAACTTAGGTGGCTCGTTCCTTACTTACTCATAATAGAATTGTAGAATAGTGTTGATTGGACTTAGTGCCTAAGCGCATTTGATCTAGTTGCATTCCGCTTAATATGACTATAATTACTGTTTGATCCCCACCCAGTTGTCACTGAAACGGGGTTCAGGTCAGTCAGATCAGTAGGTGGCCATGAAGCATCACCCATGACCTACGAATGCGCACTGCCTACAGCTTACAGACATACCGTATCGTTCGTCTCGGCGCGCTTCCCTGCTCTGCCTTTCCCCAGTTCCGTTTTTATGTATTAGAATCGACTTAGAATCATTCTAACTTAGAATTAGGTTCAAGCTCAGACGTGTAAGTTCCAGCACAATTTTTGTTGGTATCTAAAGTACATTTCGAAATTGAGTGCATTCTGTGTTTTCTGCGAGTAACTCCTTGTGGAAGCGGAGCGCTTTTTGCCTCATAACCAACGTTGTAGAGGGGTCCGAGCTATGTACTGTCGTGTAACCTAATCTGCGCAACGTTACCTTGTTTGTAACGCTAATTTGCGCAAGGGAAAAATCGGCTTTTTCTGCAGTTGGGCTGAATGCGATTTTTTAGTGAATACGTTAGCCAACGGTCATTTTTGGTTCGGGAAATGAACTTACGTGACCTACATTGTACGCCATTCCGGACAATTACAGGCCGTGGCGGATAATTACAGACCCAAAGGAACAAATTTTAAATTCGACCGACCGGAGTCGACGAACCGAGCGTATCCCGTAATTTTAACCCAAAATTGCGACTTTGTAGTGACTTTAGTTAGTACTATCGCCCGGATTTTGGGCTGAGGCCCCCAAACCCCCTCTCCATTCGACGGCCGTTACACTTATGTCTGCAAATAACTGTGCACGCACTCCGACACGTAGGAATAGGTCATTTCTTCCACTTCATGTCTCCATATCCGTCCGTCATAAAGTCCGACACAGAAGTGCGTTAACAGACGCAACAGTAAAGCTAGCTAAACGCGTAGATAACCGTGAGTAGTCGGTCTGCCGTTTGGTCACCTCAGCCGATGGCACATTCCAAAACACTACAGCACCATTGCTGAACAGAAAAAATTCGTGCAATGAGCTAGGCTCGATTTGCGTTCGAATGTGAGGAGTGCAATGATATGCCTCGTCTGTACCTGCAAGCAACAACCTTTTATCCTGCAGCCGTGGTCAAGTCTAGACTTTGACTATATCAAAACCTGACGATATCCAATATGGAAAATTTAAATCTATAATCGTTCGATATCACTGAACCAAAAAATCAGAGTAACCTCTAAATTCAGTTCAGAACTTCTTCTGCTACTAGGAATCAAACATGGGCCGGAAAATCCGTAGGGGGTATGTGGTTTTTCGTCAGGGGATCTGGAGAGTATAAAATTGCTTTCACAAAAAGCCCGCCAAAATTTTGGCCGGCTGAGGGGGGCGGGCTGGCGAGGGGTATGGACAGTCGAGAGGGGTTTGACCCAAAATTTCTTGATCACAAAAACCAGCAAAGCTGCCAGTAAAGCTTGATTACAAAAACGGCCGCTATAGAGTGGATTTTTTGAATAGTTTTAAAATATCGAAGTATCGATTGCAAATATCAATATCGATACCAGAAAATGGTGGATTTACTGAATGACCGACCCAGTGTCAGGAGGCCAGAGAGGTATCTGACTAGGACTGGGGTTGTCGTAATAGAACAGGAAGGACAGCAGCTAGGGGAGAATGTGTGTAGAGACCGACCTTCAACAAGAGGGTTCAAAGCGTAGGTGTCACGAAAGCGACTGTCACGAACAACCTTGTGCAAGTCGAGTGCTTCTGCCATGGCAACGCCGGTAGCGTACGGTCCAGGCCCTCGGTCGCCGTGCAGAGGAAACTTGAGTGACTTCCGTCTCGCCACTTTCTTCTGTTCGCCAGACTGTCTCTGCTTCTCGTAGGCTGAAAATACTCCTAAGTACAGCAAATTCTATTCAACAAAAACACAAAAGCAGCCCAAGACTAAGACCAGACAGACAAGGCTGGGGATCGGCCGCTTATAATCCGGCCACTAAAATCTTACCTCGAAAAAATCGGCATCATAAAGAGCATTGCGGAAGGCGCGCACGGACAGTAAGTTGCCGCACTACTACATTTTTATTAGTTATGCGGATTATTGGATTCCAGTTCCGAGATATGGGTCCATGAAAACGTCATCCCTTAACCATCGGAGGAAAATTTCCAATCGAATTCCTCGTTTGCTAATCGAATCGACTTTAAATTCTGGGGTTTAGTGTACGTTTATTGGACTACTTTAGCACATTCTTTTTGAGACAAAAGTTAATTTTTAGACGATTTTCACCCCCCAGCTTTTGGAACACACCTTACCGGAGTTTTCGACCTATGTATAAGACTGGATCTTACAACCGAAAAATGCCAAATTTGGGGCACATTTTTATAAGACCCGAGCCTTGTATGTGGAAAATCTACATTTACGACTAAAACTCTATTTTCTGCATGGTACCCATAAAATGACACTGGTTTGGACCATTTCAACAACTGGGTACAGGTTAAGTCAGTCTGAAAAGTTGAGCTTCAACAAAATTTCTGAAAACTTTGTAACTTAGAAGCTGCGAAGTGCCCATATGGGCTACCTAACCTTTTCATTCTCAATGTTGGACAACGTTTTCTTAAAGTAGTCTAAAGGTATGGAAAACCAACGTTTATTAGCCTGAAAGAAATCTGAGAAATTTCATTTGGAAATTTTCGTTCCATCGTTAAGGAGACCGATTTTTAGGAGTATACCTCAGTATGTGGAGCGATTAACTGAAAAATTTGAAGACGTATTGGCACAGAAACTTACAGCCCTCTTCGAGCCTAAATTTGTCTGAGTAAGGCAAACGACCAAGAACCGATCCGTAAAGGTAAGTTTGGTCACCCGAAAGTCTAATGCGGCCAGGCAGCGGCCAAAGGGGCGGGCCTATCGCGCTAGTCACTGGTTTGTTGATAAAAATCCAACTAAGCATTCATTCAAATCGATTGAGATTTGAGGTTGCTACAGTAAAAAATCTGCGGGTTGTTTACGCTATGCCCCTAACTTAACCTAAGTCTGTTCAATTAGCAACTGACTTGAACTTAAATGACCTGGGCTGGGCGGTGTACCTTGTGCCAGCCCAACCCCTTGAGGCGCCCGCCAAAACAAAGAAGGCAGCGGCCGTGTAGCGGCCAGTCGATCGATTGGCCAGTGATCAGCGCAACGGGCCCGCCCCTTTGGTCACTCTCTGGCCGCATTAGACTTTCGGGTTACCAAACTTATCTTTACGCTTTTCTACTACACGTCCAGGCAGTAGAGAGTGGAAAGGCAAGTCAGTTTTCGACCCAACTCAGTTAACCTGCTCTCTAGGTCATTCATAGCCACTGGCATACCCAGTCGTCTGGGATTGTACAAGCGAGGTGTGACAAGTTCAGGGGGCCACCAGTGTTCCTGATCCTTCTTGTCGGACTCTGTCGATTCGGTTTGATTCTGGAAGGTTGAGAGAGAAAGCCACCTGAACAAAACCGATGAAGAGCACCGAACCATGCTGAAAAGTTGAGGCGACAAACGCAATTGACTACTCCAGTTAGCCATCTAAAAGTTGAACTAAGCTATAATATAAATAATAAAATTACCAAACTAACCTAAAGTAAGTAAAACTACAGTGCGAACTGGTATTGGGTATTGGGGTGTTTTCCAGGTATTGGGTATTGGGGTTTTTACCCCCAATACCCAATACTAAATTGAACAATTGAAAATAGAGAAAAATCGATGTTGACCTGAAAAATTGATCTAAAAAATCGATAAAGTTGATCGATGATTCGGTTTAAAGCTGTTTTCGCGTTAAGGAGCCGTCCATAAAGGTGTGGCCTGTGTATCTCCGGATCAATATTTACCCAATATTTACCCGGACAGATTAATTTACCAGAACTCGAACAAAATTTACCCGGCCCGTTAGATTTATTTACCGGTCACCAGAGGTCTTAACAAACAGTAAAAAAACGTCAGAACAGCAAAAATTCCGGTAATATCGAGTCGGCATAAGGCGCAAATTTGCGGTACCTGCGCTAATGCGTGATAAAGTTTCCATCAACTTCAACGATATTCTCTCAACCCACACCAACAGCATGGTTCTAGCGAGGGGTTGTAGACTCAAATAAAGAACAAATGTACTATACAAAACAGTCAAAAAACTACTACACTGTTACCAACTGAGACTCCTGCAAATGTTGAAAAAACATCACATTTACAATAGGATTTGACACCAGCAACGTTTTTGTGCACAACATCGTTTGGAAGGGTGTTCCACATAGAAATAGCATTGTACAAGTTACATGTGCGTTCAGTACCCGTACCCCCATTTACATTGGTGGAAGCCCATTCCCACCCGCCGAGCCGACCACCCAGCCTACGTTTTAGCTTTAGGCCTAGGTTTAATCTTAGCTTTTTCACGTTAAAAATACCTATTTCGCGGGTGGAGGAGTGTACCGGGTATCATTTAGCTTGACCGGTAAATAGAGACCGGTAAATAGGGACGTTCTTGACCAGTAAATAAAGAATACAATAATGCCTAGACGGTCTTTCTTGGTAATGCATAGCATGTTCTTGCATAAAATGCGGTTTCGCACTAATTTAGATCCTAAATAGAGATATGGCACGGTTTCGTCGAAAGCGTTTGAGTTGAGGAGAGGCTTGGTTGGTTGGAACTGTCTTCGTCACAGGTAGATTAAACAGTGCTAATTGGGTCTTTGCTTAGTAAAATCTTTTTCCCTATAGAGTTGTTCACGGCTCGTGGCCCGGCGGATACAATACAAGCATACAAGCAAGCGCAAGAGTCACCGTTGTGAAACCAACAAAGAACGCGTTTGCACAATAAAAGTGGTTGTGCTCTTATAAGTTAATCCGAATCTTCGGTTTTCTACGTCAGGTCATGTGCTTAAAGAAGACTCTGTTTCACTTCACAGCATTGCAGAAGCCGAAACAGTCTGAAACTGCATTTGGGCCACTTTGGTACAGACCGCCTAAACGATGGGCCACTTTGATCTGGAGATACCAACGACGCACCGTCCATAAACGGTAACTACTAAACTTCGCAACATCGCAACCGGTCGCAACTTCGCAACCAGTCGCACCGGTTCGCATCCGCCGGGCGCCAACTCTAGAACGTCGATGCGAAGAAAACAGAAGGCGCAAGAAAAAGTTTTCCGACTTCTTTTTTGGTTTTCCTGTGCCTGTTCTTGCTAGAAGGGCTGCTATGACGTGATGTAAAGGATGCCTAGTTTACTCTTTGTGTCTTTACATTCAATGAAAGATGAGGGTCGCATTCGCATCAACAACAAGGGCAGCCTGTTTCTCCACCACCACAGTTTAAGCAAACGACGCTTGACACCAGCTTTGCATCGCTGCAGTTGAAGGTACAAACACTAGTACATATTGGAATGCAAAAGGCTGAGTATAAATCTTTCAATATCTACTTTAAAATTTGTTTTGCTTTTTTAATAAACAAGTGTAGTAGGCCTTTTAAGCATATTTCTTAGAATACTCGGACTCACAGCGTGTAAGTACCATAATGCGCTGGGTTGGCGGTTCGATTTAACGTGACTCGGTAGGTTTACACATGTTGTAAGACTACAAGCAGTCATAGTACGGCTCGATTTCGGTAAGGAAGGTTAATATAGCTGCAATGTACGTATTACGGCTATTTAATATCTCAGGTAAGATGACTGCTGGTCCAAGTTGCGTCGTTGGCTCAGTTGGTAGCTCGCTGCCTCTGAGTCACGGCTGCCCCTGCATCCATAGCTGTTGTAGTGGGTTCGAAACCAGTCTGACTGGAATTAGACGACGCAAAGCCCCACCCAGGTCACCGAAAGCTGGTGACAGCGAGTAGATAAAAGGGAACCGACCGGATCTGCCATTGCACCGAAAGCCGTTCCACAAAGCATGCCACATTGGAGGAGAACATCGACAACGTTAGGAGCTGTCTGAGAAAACTACTATGCCGGGGGCCGTCAGCCAACCGGGGCACTGGCGGCTGTGGGGAGCTGACACTATGACGTCAACACGCCGGCGCTCTCTTAGCGACTGGCACCCAACGGCATGCCTATAAGTGGCTGGGCAGTGAAAGAAGGGAAAAACGTCCGAGATGACGAAATCGGGGGTTGCGAAATGGGCCACGAGTCTGATCGTAAACCGTAAGGCCCCTGCACATCAGATCGGATCGGATCAACTGCTGGTCCTTTATTTTAAGACTGAAGCGAACAGTGTTCTACAGTGCATATTAGAAAACGGTCCGGATTTTCAAATTTGTAGGTGGGCCCGGCCCAGGGGCCTTTGCTGCACGCACGCCTGGCTCAAATCTTCACTCGACCGGAGCTTGGTCACGGCCGACCATGCTCGGTCTCTAACCCCATTACGTACGCAATAATGAAGTAAATTTTTATCAGTATCTGCCTACGGTTTACGATCGCATTGTATCTGATGTGTTTGGGTCTTGTGTGTATGCTGTCGGCCGGACGCGTCTGTATGTGTAATTGCCGCGCCAGTTTCATGTGTGCTTTGTGTCTGTTGGCGCCAACCAGGTCAAGTGGCTGGGAACGGATGTGGCAGCGAACAAAGAGACAAAGAAAGCCAGGCCGAGCGCATACCGAGCCGTACCTACACTCTACACTCTTCTCTCCCATGTACGCTGGTGTGCGGTCGGTCCCAATTGCTCTCTCTACAGAGTGTGTATAATAAGTCTGTCCGGCCGAGTTTGTTGTAGCCGTTAGTATGGATAAAGACTGTGTGCTAGCTTGAAGAGACACCGCATCCGCGCAGCCAACTAGTACAGCAGCGAGCCATACAACGAAGAGGACAACAAATCTACCAACCAACAGACAAATTTATCAGTGGCGACAACGGTTTGGATCGAAACCAACGCGAGCCAGCCACTACCGACGAGGAGCGACTCTCAGCTATCGATGACGGTGATAGTGTACCAGCCGGTACATATCGCCGCCTAGTACTACGCTGTTACTACTCACGACTGTCCAGGGTCGTTGAGCCGTTGCTGTTTTCTACGTTCCGGTGCGCGGCCCACCTACTTCCTCCCTGCTGGAGGAGGAGACGTCTGCCCGCGCTTACTTCATTCCTGCCGGAGGAGGAGACGCCTGCATCGGCTGTACGTGTGGCAGTGCCGGTCTTTCTTCTACGACCTGCCTACACACGTTACCGCCAAATCGTGTCTACTCGTGCCTGCCGGAGGAGGATTCGCAGCGTGTAACGACGCCGGCTAAGTGCGTACCGTGCCGGTTCTCCTTGAAACAACAACGACAGCTACGTACATGGCACAGCAGGGAGCCAAGCTGTACCTGCCTGCGCCAGACCGCTACTGGGCACGACCGGGCGAGTCGCCTGTGTTGTCATGGCCCTTGTGGGAAGTGCTCTTCACTGCATTCGTAGACAGTGTTGACGACACCCGCCCTGCTGACGGCAAGCTCCCTGATCAGGAAAAGAAGAAGCTCCTGTACTCCTACATCGGTGCGGCGGCATTGTCGCAACTGGCTAGCCAGCGGGAGTTTAGCAACCCGGCTACTCCCTACGCAGACCTGCTAGCGGCGGCCAGACGTGTTTTTCACCGCCCTACCAACGTGGTCAGAGCTCACTTCGACTTTCTGCAACGATCACAACATTCTGGAGAGCCTGTCGCTGACTACCTCCGGGAATTGCGGCTGCTAATCCAGCAGTGCAGTTTCCCGGTCAATGAAGGCGTGATCACCGAAGCAGACCTGACCGAATACCTGTTGGCCATACAGTTGGTCAAAGGTATGAGTTGCCGTGAGACGCAGGAGAAGTTATTGGCTGAGAGACAAGTCAACCTCGATCGGTTCGCTGAAATCGCACAAGCGGACGAGACGGCGCGCCAGGATGCTGCCAAACTGACGGGAAGTCGACCTGCGCAGATCGGGGCGGCCAGTCAACAATGGACTCAACGTTCCAGTAAGAAGGTGCAGCGAGGGGGCAAGCCGCCTGCCTCTGCGCCTCATAAGGACCACAAACCACCAGCGGAGAAGAAGTCAACTGCAGCAGACACCTGCACGGCTTGTGGCAGACGTGGCCACAGAGCCAAAGCCGAATCGTGTCCAGCGAAAGGACAGCAGTGCCACAATTGCGGCAAAGTGGGTCACTTTGCGCAAAAGTGCCGATCGGGCCCACCCGACCAGAGGAATCGAGCCATTCGTGTGAGGGACGTCACCAGAGGAGGACAAGCCTCAGTCAGACGTCTACAACGTTCGGTACACTGTCAGGTGTTGCTCACACCAGACAAGGGCCAATCGGGCCATGTACTGCGGATGTTGGTCGACACCGGCTCAGATGTCACGGGAATCACGGAGTCTACATGGCGTAAGTGCTTTGGACAGGTCCCTGTCAAGCCAGCCGGTCGGCTCACGAATTTCGACAGCTCTGTCATCGCTAACCGAGGACAATTCAGGGCGCAGCTTTCGTTACAAGGACGATCGGCGGCCGTGCCAGTGTATGTGTTTGGAAATCGATGCAACAATACACTGGGCATGGACGCGCTGCGTGCACTGGGAGGGGTGCACATCGATGTGGATTCGAATCGCGCCACCATCCAGGACAAACCCAGATGCGCAGCTGTGCAACAACCTGAACCGGGAGCAGCTACAGCCAGTTGTCCGCCGGAAACTGGCCACCTAGACTCACAGCGAACCACGCTGGAGACTTGGAAGACAGCAGGGTTGCTGTCACTGTTGACAGAGATGCCCGACCTGACGAAAAAGGAAGTCGGCACGTATCCAGATTTCAAGCACCGAATTCGGCTCAAGCCAGGCGCAACGGCGCCACCTAAACAGCCTGTACGATCGATCCCAGTGCGCTATGAGCAGAGAGCCAAAGAAGCCGTCGAGCTGATGGAGCGCCAAGGCATCTGGGAGAAAGTTGAGCATGCCGATCGAGTCCACGGCATGGTCGTTGTCGAGAAGCCGGACGACCCCAGCTCGGTCAGAATAACCAGTGACCTGAGCCCGCTCAACAAAGACATCGATCCTGTGCTGTACCCGCTGCCTAACATCCACGATTTGCTGTACAACAGACTCAGTAAGGCGGAAGTCTTCAGCAAAATCGACCTACTGAAGGGGTACTTCAACGCGGAGTTGGATGAGGACAGCCAGCTGCTGACAACAACTGCCACGCCATGGGGCTACTATGCTTACAAGAAGCTGCCCATGGGCTTGAAGGACAGTGCAGCAGTGTTCCAGAAACTGGTACACGAAACGCTAGAAGGTGTGCCAGGGTGCCAGCCCTACATCGATGACATTTTGGTGTACGGGGCAAACCGGCTGGAGCATGACAACAGCTTGAAGCAGGTACTACAACAGCTAAATGAGAGGAACCTCCGCCTCAACCTGCAGAAGTGTGTCATCGCTCAATCATCAGTCAAGTTCCTGGGCCATGTAATCTGCAAAGGTTGTGTCAAGCCGGATCCAGACAAGCTGGAGAGCCTGCGGCAGATGACACCACCTAAAAACATCAAGGATGTGCAGAGTTTCCTAGGCGCAGTCAACTACTTGAGCAAGTTCGTGCCCTCACTGTGCGACAAGCTGGAACCGATTCGAGCACTCACACGGGCTAACACGAAGTTCGTGTGGGGTCGGGAGACTCAGGAGGCGTTCGAACAAGTGAAAACGTTGCTCTGCGGACCGAAGGGACTAAACTTGAAGATGTTTCATCCCCTAAGGCAGACCTTTGTCACTACCGATGCGTCCGGTTATGGCATTGGTGGGATGCTTTCACAAGTGCATTTCGGCCAGGAATTCCCAGTCGCGTTCGGGCACCACACATTGGACGGAACCAAACGGAAGTGGGACACCACCGAGAAGGAGGCTTATGCGGCGATGTTTTTCTGCGAGTATTGGGAGAAATACTTGCTCGGCAGACACTTCACGCTGCGGACCGACCACCAAGCGCTGCAAGCTCTGTTGCACCGGCAGACAAACCAGAGGAAATCGCAAAAATTCGAACGTTGGGTGCACCGACTCAACGTATTCGACTACGAGGTACAGTACCTGGCCGGTGGCAACAACTACATGGCAGACGTGTTGTCTCGACTGCAGACCGACACTGCATCGAATGGAGCGATCCGTTGCGTCAGAGAATTGGGGTTCTCCGACCGGAGAATCGCCAAAGCCATGAAGGACGACCCAGTGCTGAGCCAAGTCAAGCAGTACTGCCTGGAGGGTTGGCCGCCCAGAGCCAAATTGCCCAGCCAGCTGCGCAACTTGCCGTACCATACGGTAAAAGATGAGCTATCGGTTGAGGACCGCACAGGGCTGGTGTTGCGGAACAACAGCCAGATCGTTGTGCCGGGTCCCCTCCGGCGTGAACTACTCAGCAAAGCCCACGAGGGACATCCGGGAATCGTCCGCTACAAACGCAAACTCCGCGAGTGCTATTGGTGGCCCGGAATGGCTACTGAGAGCGAGGAATTCGTGCGTCAATGCAGTGCCTGCCTCAATTCCGCCAAGTCGCAGCCCAAGGTGCCCACACACGGAGAGCATCTGTTCACCCCAGACGAACCGTGGGTGGAATTGTCAATGGACATCACCGGTCCATTTGAGACAGCTCCAGCCCACAAGAAGTACATCGTTGTGTTACTGGACAACTACTCCAAGTACCCAGAGATTCTGTGTACAAGTGATACGTCATCCAGGACGATCATTCGGTGGTTAAAGCAGGTGTTCGCTCGCTATGGCAATCCTGCCAGAATTCTCACAGACAACGGTCCACAGTTTGTGAGTTTGGAATTCGAAGAATTTCTACAGGAGCGAGACATCTTCCACCAGAAAGCTCCAGTCTACACACCGCAGCAGAATGCGTTCGTGGAGGTGTTCAACAGATACCTCAAGCATCACGTTCAGACCTTCGTTGGAACCCAGGAGTGGGAAGAAGGACTGACGCAGACCCTGTGCCACTTTCGGGCAACCGCCCGAGGTAGTGAGGAACAGAGTCCTGCAGAGAAGATGTTCAAGCGTCAGCCACGGCTTGCTTTCGAGACTTGCCGCGAGCCCCGCCCCAATCGGGGGAAAGGGGAGGAGACGTTGGACAAAGGCGACAAAAATGTTGCTAATAAAACACGACCGCGGAAGCCGCCCTGGCTTCAGACCTACTACAAAGGACAACGTGTTCGCGTCAAAAGGAGCCACACTCCCAAGGGACAGTCGCCATGGTCAAACAAGTGCTACACAGTAACCGCAGTCCTGGGCAAATACAACTACAGACTGTCAGATGGTCAGCTGTGGAATGCCAGGAACATGCAGCGCGTGCCAGACGACCCAGTGAGCTCAGAAGTGGTCGAGTTGGAGACAGGCCAAAGAGAGGGCGAAGAAGAGCATCAGCTAGCAGAGCGGCGCTACCCCCTCAGAGAGCGAAGACCCGTCGATCGCTATGGAGACTGGGACTACACATAGAAGATCCACTCTAAAAAAGAAAAGGGTAGTTGATGTGTTTGGGTCTTGTGTGTATGCTGTCGGCCGGACGCGTCTGTATGTGTAATTGCCGCGCCAGTTTCATGTGTGCTTTGTGTCTGTTGGCGCCAACCAGGTCAAGTGGCTGGGAACGGATGTGGCAGCGAACAAAGAGACAAAGAAAGCCAGGCCGAGCGCATACCGAGCCGTACCTACACTCTACAGTCTTCTCTCCCATGTACGCTGGTGTGCGGTCGGTCCCAATTGCTCTCTCTACAGAGTGTGTATAATAAGTCTGTCCGGCCGAGTTTGTTGTAGCCGTTAGTATGGATAAAGACTGTGTGCTAGCTTGAAGAGACACCGCATCCGCGCAGCCAACTAGTACAGCAGCGAGCCATACAACGAAGAGGACAACAAATCTACCAACCAACAGACAAATTTATCAGTATCAAGAATAGAAAAAGTGTCTCTATGTGCACAATCACAATCCAAAGATTTAGCCGTGTTGCGTTAATTGTGGTCGTACTGTATGTTTTGATCGGTGCAGCCTGGTAACAGTGTTGCCGATCCAAAAATTGTTATGTTTTTTTGTAAAATAAACCGAACGCTTATTTGTCGCACCAAAATTGTATTCTTGCCTAAAAGCGAAATTTTCAGCCCAAAAATTATTCAGTTTCACTTGATTATTGCTATTTTTACCAAAATCTTATGGTTAAAACACTGCAAGTCTTCCTTCCTGGCTTTCTGTAGCATTGAATACATTTTCATTTAATGTCCTTGTCCTTCATCCGCTCCGCCCCTCAGTGTCCATCAAACAGTGTCCCCTCTACTAGAACATTGCTGTTTCGTAACATAATCCGGAATTTCTGATTCATTTTGCGCAATTTCATCGTCAAATAAATCTTCGCGTCTATATTCTAGAGTTGGCGCCCGGCGGATGCGAACGGGTGCGACTGGTTGCGAAGTTGCGACTGGTTGCGATGTTGCGAAGTTTAGTAGTTACCTCCATAAACGACGTCGTTCCAAAATCCCGATTTTTCGGAGCCCCCTCCCCCAAAATCGCCTTGCATCGTTTCTAGGGGACCCTTCCCCTAAGATGACGTCGTTTTCGGTTTACCCCTGATAAAAGTGCAGTACATACATACAGAACTGTCATGTTTTCTTGTTACCATACTGCGCAATCAATAGAATAAATCCCTACAACCACTCTGGGAAGCTTTTCCGCATTGTAGAAACCTTTGACAGAATGTACTTAAATTGAAAATATTACAATCAAAGTTCCATAAAATTCCGAAAAAAGCGACGTCGTTGTTTTGCTAACCCCCACCCCTCCTGGTGTGTCGTCGATGGTCGCATTTCGGCCGACCCCCCTCCCCCTCGGAAAATCGTCGTTTATGGACGGTCTATCAACTAAACGTTAGTAGCATTTCCTAAAGTGTACGCTTTTCTAAGCGCTACACCAGTAATTCATTTCTCTGTTCTTAGCTAAAATAAAAATGGTGACATTATTTCTCATGTCACCATAATGTACCAGTACCGTACCCATGGCTATTGCGGTGGTGCACAATTTCCGGCCGAGCTAGGAAAAAAATCGCCGGAAGTAAGAAACAGAACTGAATTACGAAGTATTAAGTACCAAAACTGTCAATTTCTGCTAATTTTACGCCTAAAACGGCTTCTAAATGCTTTCTGAAAGACTAATTTTTCAAAATTTTCTCGCCTTGCTTGGGCAGTGGCCCAACCAGCCTCTTAAAAGTTTTAATTGCAGTGCCAAAAATCTTGTGTACACAACTAGAATGCACCTATCCACTGAAATGAATTTTTTTGGCCCAGCTACGTAAGTATTGGGTATTGGGGGTCTCAGGTATTGTTCGCACTCTAAGTAAAACTACAAACAAGTGGCCCAAGGGAAGTTTATAGTAAGTATACGCGCCTAAAAAGTGTGGAGCTGGAGCACACCCTGTGCCAGAGCTGGCACCTGTAGCTGGAGCGAGCGCAGCGCAGCGCAAGCAAATGTGAAACGCCAAACCGCCCGGGCCACACTATCCCCGCGTGCCGTACCGCGATGGCCAGATGCGTGGTCCAACATACAGTATAGATAAAAAAAATGTCCCATCGCTTTTTCGGCCTTCACTCAAACGTTTCGTTCTCAGTCACTTCTAGACCGATTTGGCTCAAATTTTCAGCAAAAATTAATAACATGGTTGGCTAAATATGCTGCAAGTTTAGTGCCAAAATTCCGACTCATACTGGTTTTATGACCTAAAAACTAGGAATGAGGGTGGTCCACGCAAATTTGTTTTTTTCGGTAATACAAGGAGTACAGGCCTCAAACTTGCAGGAATGATTGGTGTTGCCATTGGGCATAACATACTAAGCAGGCAGCCCTGTAGCTCAAAGGGCACTAAAATTGGGGAATTTCAAAAACATGAGTGAAAATCAGGTCCAATTTTTCGGCCAATCATTTCCCATTTTGGTACTATGTCAATCAGAAAAGATGCCGAGATGAAACGTTTTTGCCTGACAAAATTGAGACGTTTAGCGATGGGTGACAAACACACCGCTTCCATGGGTGCCGGGGCACGCCGTGACACACGTGATTCTTTTCGATTTTTTCTTTTAAAATTTTAATACAAGCTGATCCTCAGCTAGCTACTTATCCACCAAAACGCGTAATTTGTTAATGCAAGCTGAAATAGAACGGTTCTCTGATCGATCTAAGCAAATTCACCGCTCTGAAAGATCGGCGCCCAATGGGGGTCGCTGCTGGTGCGTACGGTGCGTAAACTACTAACTGCCTTTAAAAATGGGTTGGGGTACACTATCCCCGCGCCCAGGTACGGCCACCGCCAGACGCGAGGTTGGATGTCAGCGCATCGCATCGCGCTCACCGGTTGCTGCCGTTGCACGGTTTCTCTTAGGTATTGCTCTATCTATAGTAGTGGCTTTGTTTTTGTATTTATTCTTTTCTGAACCGTCATAGGTAGCTTTCGCTTCATCTGTTGATTTGATTTGTTTACTGCTGAGTTTTTTGAGTTCTTCAACCACTACTTTCTTCCACTTTATCCTTCTTCTTGGCGACTGTATAGGTGAGTAGATTAGTCTCTTCTAGAGATGCAACCGTAAAGAAAAATACCGGATACCGGATAGTGCTTCGGATTTGAAAAATGCCCGATTATCCGGTATTATCCGGTATTTTAACGTAGAAATACGTAGAAAATACCGGATAGCGGATACCGGTTAGTGTTTGTGAGCAAAAAAATACCGGATTATCCGGTATATGCCGGATAATACCGGATTACGGTTGCATCTCTAGTCTCTTCTGTCATTCGTTTTACAGTCTTGTCGTCATCAGCCAATTTTTGTTATTTAAACAAAATGGTAAAGGTAAGTTAGCTCACCCGAAAGTCTAATACCGCCCCCGGTGTAATTTTAAGCCCTAAGCCTGAGCCCTAAGCCTAAGAAGAAACGACGTCGACGACGATCGGACTTTCGGGTCACTTAACTTACCTTTAGGAACGAAACATCTGTGTTTAACGTGCCAAACCGTGGTTTGCAGCAATAAGTATGTCGGCCAGTAAAGCAAGCAAGGACATCGACTGGGACAGCCCTTCAGTGCAAGCTAATTTGAGCAATTGCGATCCGGGGCTACCAGCAGTCAAGTTCAGTTGAGGCAAGAGATAATAAGGGTGACGGAAACGGCTGATAATCCACCATCACGGCGAGTGATCAGCTATCAATACAATCGCTATTTGTTCCGGACCGCTCCTGGAGAGCACGGAAATTTTCCTCCTCTGAAGTCGCCTGCCGGCGGCACCAAGGTCAAGTCGACTTCAGAAAAGTCCACCGGACGTGGCACTTCGCTTCCAAAGCCCGCACCGCCCAACGGCACTCATCAGGTAGGCAAAAAAGGTACTAACTGTTGTTAGCAATCCATGGATGAAATATTGAGTTGCAAGTTTTCATTTCTTCACCAGTTTGCTTCTTCTGCTTCTGAAATAATGTCTTTGAGATGCGCTTCATAAAAAAATTGTGATTATCCATCGAAGAGAGGAAAATATCGATCAATAGTAAAACACAGTACAAACAACCAGAGTGCGAACCGGTATTGGGTGTATTGGGGTGTTTTCCAATTATTGGTTATTGGGGTTTTTATGCCCCAATACCTAATACTTACTGGCACAGTAAAATCGTCGAAATTCTATCAATAAAACCTACCAAACTAAAAGAGCAACAATAAACTAAAAGTATCCTTTCTTTCTTCTTGTCTAAAATATAAAAAATTACTTTTTTACTGGTATTCGGGGTCTCAGGTATTGGGATTTGGTATAGGGGTATTATTGGGTTTTCTGGTTTTGTTCGCAATCTACGAAAAACTACGCAATAGCTGACATATCTAGTATAGTCAGAAGTTTGTTTTGGTCCCATTATGGTACCGGTAAGTAATTTATTCAACATAACAGTGACCGATCCGATCCGATTTGCGGGGGGGCCTTACGGCCTGCGATCAGACTCGAGGTCCATTCCGCTACCCCCGTGGCTTCGTCATCTCGGACGTTTCCCTTCTATCACTGCCAGCCACTCTAGCCATGCTGTTGGGCCCCAGGTACTTAAGGAAGTCCCTGGCGCGTTGACGTCATGGTGATGTCGGCTCCCAACGTCCGCTAGGTCCGCCCCTGGTGTGAGAGAGGCCCCCCGGCCTAGTCGGTTTCCGTGGACAACTCCTGACGTCATTGCTCTTTCTCCAAGTTGGCATGCTGTAGGAGCGGCTTCGGTGCTATGGCAGATCCAGTTGGTTCCCATTTTATCTACTCGCTGTAACCAGCTTTCGGTGGCCTGGGTGGAGCTTTATGCCGACGACCAACTCTTTGCAGCAAGAAACTTGCCGCGCCGAGAGGATGAACCACTACAACCGCTAGGGATGCAGGGGCCGCCGTGACTCAGAGGCAGCAAGCTACCCACTGAGCCAACGACGCGGCCCATTACAGTGACATACATGGGCCGGAAAAATGGGTTGGGGGTAGTCAAAATCCGAAAATTTGGGGGTGGGCCTGCCGGTTTGGGGGGTCGCAGCGATTTTGGTGGGTGGGGTCAGGAACAAAAGTCGGCTTCAGGTGGGTGGGTGGGGTCGTTTGGGGGGTCGAGCCCAAGTTGGGGTGGGCAACCCCCAGACCCCCCGGCCCATGTATGAACAGTGGTATTTGTGACCATACATGTACTAGGGGGGGTTGAGGGTTACCCCCCTGCTGGAAAGGCGAAACCCCCCCCCGAGACAGGTTAAGGGACCCCTCCCCTCGACCAAAAAAATACAAGTACTAGTAGTGGCTCCAGTATTAACAAACTGGGTCAGAAATTACTAATTTTTAGCCTAAAATTCACTTGAAAAGTCTTTGGAAACCGAATTTGGCGTTTCCACTGCTGATATTTAAGAAAAATCGGTGTTTTTGGAAGCTATTTTTGTCATTTTTTGCTTGTTTTTAGCTTTAAAACGCTATTTGGCAGCTTAAAATAGCGATTTTTAGCGTCCTTACTGAAAAAAACGTGCTAAAAACGCATTTCTAGGCGTTTTGGAGCTTTTCGAAATTTGGACCCCCCACCTGGGTGAAAACCCCCCTCGACCCCCCACCTGAGGAAAACCCCCCTACCACCCTCCCCCCAGGTCGGCCCGGAGCTGTTACATGTATGTTTGTGACAATGGTACAAATGTCGTTAAATATTTTAAGGTGATCAGTACTCGTGAGAAGACGTTGACGTGCTACGATTCGCTTGGAAATGGAACGGATCCCGATGGCGTTTTGCCCTGGTTCAGGTAAGATAACCAAATATTTGATAATTCTTCCCTTGCGTAAACTGTAATTTTAGGGAGTTTCTGGTAGAGGCTGAGGAAAGCGCCAACAGCGAGCCGTCTGAATGGGTGGAGATTATTGACCAGCATGTACTGTAAGTGCCCTGTGGATAAGCAGTGGTCTTCGGAAAATACTTGTCACATGTCTAGATACCGGTGGCTGTTAAAATTAGGAGCCGCATGTGCCAGAAAACGTTGTGTCATACAAAAACTATTCCAGATACCTCGGCAAACAAACTACGGTGACTGCGGAATTTTTGTCTTGGCCTTTGCTGCATTTCTAGCAAGCGGTCGACGCATTGACGGAGAACCAAACCAAGTGACCGTTTTGTTCTCATAAACTTGTGCTTGTAGTCACGCGTTTGTGTTTAGCAAGAAATGGACAAATGGCGACAGCTGACGGCCTATTTGTCGTACTGTGCAGAGAAAGAATTGAACCGACTAAACTTCCTGAAGGAAAAATGAAACTAATCTGCAGACATTGTTTTTTATGATCGTTTAGGTCCATGAACAATGCTTGTATTGTGCTGTGTTCGCCCAGTTTCTACGTCGCTTGCAAACACTCTCATTTTCGCTTCTTCATTGCAAACCTGTTGTGTGGTTTTAGCTGCGTTTTTCTTCTAAGCTGTGTTACATTTCTATGATAAGTCCTTCACTAAAGCTGTTATTGATAACGCTATTTGTCTGTTGACAGCGATGTATCGCTTGTTACAGGTGGCTCGTGAGTGACTGCAATCATACCGTTGTACAATGCACAGTCGTGTCTTGTTAGTGTGAATGTCCACTAGTCGGTTAATCATTCGGAAGAGCAGAACGAGTAAAGTGTTTTGCCTTTGCTTCATTAATCCAGATTCTCTAAACCTAGAAAAATTAGCCGAACTTGTCCGTATTAACTGTATCGCTTGGCTACTCTTCGTTTACGGCTGAAACGTTCGTTTGCCTGTGTTTTATAACGTCCTGGGTCATATCTGGCCAAAAAAGTTGAGTAGCTGTTACACTCCAGCAAATAAGGTCACAGGAACAAGTTTACAAGTGCCTTTGCTGCATTTCTAGTGGCCGATTGCGAATGAACATTTCATTCCCTTTCATGGTTGTCCATACAAATGGTGGCAGCTATAGACAGACTGTATATATGTGTTTGTTACACTCTTCAAAGGAATAATTGGTGGAGTGACTTGATTTCCTGCAAGAAAATGCAAAATTAATAGAAGACATTTATTTAGTGACACTACTATTGTTTACTATGTGTACTACTATTGTTTGTTCTTTGTTTATTTTCGTGTTGATAAAGTTTTATCCTATTGTTTGCTCTTTGTTTATTTTCGTGTTGATAAAGTTATCGTTAGCCTCTATAACGTGCTTTTACGTGCGTTGCTGGGTTGTTCTATTTCTTCACAAAACAGAGCAATACCTAAGAGAAACCGTGCTCCGGTGAGAGCGATGCGCTCACATCCAACCTCGCGTCTGGCGGTGGCCGTACCGGGGCGCGGGGATAGTGCGCCCGGGCGTTAAAAATGACGGGCGACCGCTTTTTCCATTATTGGGCACTGTCCCCGCGCGGAGTTACGAGAATAGGAGCTACCGTATCTTGCGGTTCACGCGTATAACCTGCCGATCAAAGAACGAAATTTGAATTAACTACGGTAAATCACTGTGGTAAAGCAAAGCTTTTTCTCTCTGTTCAAGTTGTTGGCTAGTGATTTTTTAATATTACTGTTGTCTCTCTGACAAAATAATAATAGTTTTAAAATAATTACACGGAAAAGATTTTTATTGTTATTGTTTTTGTCTGTGTTTCTAGGACGAAATAATAATTGATGTAATGAGCATAAAAAAGTTTTTGTTTTCATGGAGGTTTTTGCTTTCGGTTTCTGTCCTCAATATAATACAACGTATAGATTTCCGGAACAGTAGACAGCAATCGGATATATCTATATCTATAAATAATAATAGGATAGATGGGAATAATTTCGTCAAGATCTTTGCCTCTGGATTAGAGATCTGCGCGGGTCGTCTTTTTGACATTAGCCTTTGCTGAAACAAATTTTTGAACACCCCCTCCCCTACCTAAACAGCAGACTTTAATGCGCTCATTCTGTTTGGAAAACCCGTGCCTAACTTCCCTTAAAACATTAACTTGACAGGGCCTTTGCACAAAAAGTTACATATAAAGATTTTTCGAAAAAACCGAGTGGCATTTTGCGGTAATTTCGTAGGTTTCGGTGAATATCTCGCTAACCAGCTATGAGCTATATGTTCTGGAAACGGAGTACCAGAATATGAAAGGCCATTGGAACAGCTACAAAACCATATGCGAGTTGGGATCCTAGAAACGAATGAAGGGTGATCGTTTGAATGCAAGGAATGAATGCAGACCAACGGTCATGCCCGGCCACCAGCAACCCCTTGGAAGCCTAGGAGCTACACCGGTCGAAAAATGACCGGAAGGTGCTAAAATGTGTTTTTATGTCAAATTATACCAAAACACAAAATTTTAGCCAAATCGGAGACAAAAAGTTGAGATTTGTCTGTAAAGAGTCGATACTTAGAAAAACCCGCTGTTAAAGACCATGGTCTTCAAACTGCTGTGATCTTTTTAGCGGAAATGTCCGGTACAGTGCGTACAACGGTTACTACGTATCATACATGCACTAGGAGCGGCGTTGGGGGTTACCCCTAGCTAGAAAGGCTACCCCCAACCCCCCAGAAAAGTTTAGGGACCCGCCGACCCAAAAATGCAAGTACTAGTAGTAGATCCAGTACTAAGAAACCGGCTCAGAAATAACTAATTTTTACCTTAAATTCGCTTGAAAAGCCTTTGGAAACCGAAATTGCCATTTCCACTGCTGCTGTTAAAAGAAATCGGTGTGTTTGGAAGACTTTTTAGCGTTTTTTTGCTTGATTTTAGCTCTAAAACGCTATTTGGCAGCTTAAAATACCTTACCGAGCAAAACGTGCGAAAAACGCATTTCCAGGCATTTTGAAGCTTTTTGAAACTTTGGACCCCCTCTGGGCGAAACCCCCTCCTCCCGTGTCGGCCGGCACCTGTTACATGTATGCTACGTACTATGTACAAGGCAGCTCTAATTTCGTCTGAGTTACAGTATGTAGTACAATGTAGTCGGCCGGCCGGCATGCAATACTGAATCAACATTGAAATAGTTTATAGTTTAGGAGAACTGGTAACTGTATCATCAAAAACAGATTGCAGACTAGTAAGTAACAGAAGGAAAGAAACAGAATCTATGTACGTTTAAATAGTATCAGTCATCGTTTTTTCTTTGAACGTGATTTATTCTTGCTGTGTTTGGCTCCCTTTGCTCTATCATCGGGGCTGTGGTTGAGGTCCGCAGGTGCGTCGGTCTCTTCGGGCTTCGGTAGTTCGTCTATGGGTATCTCCCAGTCGTAGAGGTCACACTCCTTGTATCCATTATCAGCGAGGGCTTGGTTCAATGTCGAAATTATCCAGTCGTAATTAGGCGCCTCGTAGTATTTGATTTCGTCTATGTATGCCAGTATCTCTTTATATTGGTCTGGACATCCATGTAGCATTCGTTTCATTCCGGCTTTGGTGCGACACTCCTCCTTACATTGAAGCACTTCGTCCTTGTCGCTCAGCAGACGCCACGGTAGGTGTTTGGTGGTCAGTTCTACTTGTTGGTAAAAGAGAGCTTCCAGATCGTCCTTCCGAGCCAGTTCCCATCCCAAATGGCAGTTGATCGAGGCGTAGCGCGTCGTGCCGCGAAACCCGGCCGCTTCTCTGGGCGTTTTTATTTTGCCCGACCGATGCTTGTACTTGCGACACATTCCGAAATCGAGCAGAAATATGATGCGGTGCTCCTGGTAGTCCTTGTTGCCGACGCAGTAGTTGGCTGGTTTCAAGTCTCTGTGCAAGTATCCGATAGCGTGCATGTCTCTAATGGCTTCTACTGACTGAATCCCTGTGCGCAGAGCTGTTGACCACGTAAACTTCTCAGTAGGCATCAGTTTCTTGAGGTTGTACAAAGTAGGTCCCACCAGAGTCATCACTACAAAGAAAAACTTCCTTGGCTCGCATCCTTTGGCGGCTATCTTGCAAAAATGTCTGTTGTGCTGGCGGTCAGTCAAGTATTTGTCGATCTCCTCCAAAACTAGCACTTCCATCTTGAGAATCTGCACTTTGGCTAAGACACTTTCCAGTTTAATTGCATACTCGTGCTTCGTGGCCGTGTCAGACACCTTGTACACCGCTCCAAATCCTCCTTCTCCTAACTTCCTCTGAACTTTGTATTTGTTACCGACCACATCGTTCTCTTTCAGCTCTGGCAGCAACGGCCCCATCACACAAACTTGTTAGTACGTAAACCAAACAATGACAGTGCAAAGCAAAACTGTGCAAGAATTCTAAATGCAAAGTAGAAATGAATGGATGAGCTGTCCAAACAAACACATGGTGATCAAAGTTGCAACTATTGTAATAAACCCATGTTTTACGCCCAGTAAGCTGATTTGGCTGCGAATATGACGGTTCGTAGAAACCAAACGTATCGTGCGTGGCAGGAGTAGGGAAGTTGTGTAAAGCGGACCACAGTCCTGGCTCCTAGGGTTTCTACGAAAGTTCGCATATGTATGCTTAATCAACAGCAATTTGTCATACCCTTTTATTTACTTATTTATTTTGTCGCCCAAGCAAGACAACATGCTAGTAAATCAACTGCGCAGAAAGAGTGTTAATGGGCAACAGGTGCACAATGTCTAAAAAGAACGGTGCACCTTTTACTGGAACAGGAGGAAGCCCGAAAGATCCATTTTCTTTAGTTTCTCCGTGAAAATCGTCAAATTTCTAGATTCTACAATATCCTTATGTAAGGCATTCCAGATGTGTAGCACCCTCATCGAGAAAACATGTTTTCGACAGTCCAATTTTTTTCCCAAAGAAGGAAGAGACAGTTTCTGAGGGTGGCCCCGTGTAGTGCAAAGGAGAGGTCTTTGGAAAAAGTCGTCAAAAAGACAGATCGATCAAGCAATAAACTATCTCGGCAAAGTTGCACTTTGCCTCGCTAAGTGGCAGGGTGCTTAGTTTTTGGATTACGTACAGTCGAGTATAAAAGGATCGGAAATCTACAGTATAGATAAAAAATGTCCCATCGCTTTTTCGGCCTTCACTCAAACGTTTCGTTCTCAGTCACTTCTTTACCGATTTGGCTCAAATTTTCAGAAAAAATTAACAACATGGTTGGCTAAATATTCTGCAAGTTCAGTGCCAAAATTCTGACTCATACTGGTTTTATGACCTGAAAACTAGGTATGAGGGTGGTCCACGCAAATTTGCTTTTTTCGGTAATACGAGGAGCACAGCCCTGAAACTTGCAGGAATGATTGGTGTTGCTATTGGGCATAACATACTAAGCGGGCAGCCCTGTAGCTCAAAGGGCACTAAAATTGGGGAATTTCAAAAACATGTAAATATGACTTTTCCGGCAAAATGACGACTCTAAAGATTTTCGATTTTCAAAAAACGCTGCAGGGATGGTTTCTATGGTGTGGAACACAGTTTAAATATCAGGTTCATTTATTTGTCGAACTTCCTGCTACAATCTGTGTTGATTAACAACAGATTCAGTGCTTTGATTCTAGAAGGTGCGGATTTCTTAACTATGGGATTTTCACTCATGTTTTTGAAATTCCCCAATTTTAGTGCCCTTTGAGCTACAGAGCTGCCTGCTTAGTATGTTATGTCCAATGGCAACACCAATCGTTCCCGCAAGTTTCAGGCCTGTACTCCTTGTATTACCGAAAAAAAAATTTGCGGGGACCACCCTCATTGCTAGTTTTTGGGGTCATAAATGCGTTTGCTAATGAGCAGTGCCAATTTAAAAATGCAAATTTAATGCTTTAAAAAGGTCAAGGCGTTGGATGCAAATTTCTCTCGAACCAGAAGGAATTCAGCAAAACCGAGTTCATATTCGTAATAGCAAGCGAAACTGCGCCAGAATGATGGTTTGTTTTCGATTCTGAGCAATAAAATTTAAAGCAATCGTGAATGAAATTGCAGCTGTCAATACTTCAGATAAAGATTTCTCTATTTTTAAACTTCAAAGTAAATTTTCAATGGCGTGCGGTCTACGTAACTCACCTTTGTTTTAACAGTTCACAACATTCAAGTGAAACTACAGGGTGTCCCAAAAATGACAATATTTCTTTTCTTTTTGCTGCCTTTTCCCCAAATTTCGAGCAAACAAGCCGAAATAAAAATAAGTTAGGAAACTGGTGAAAACCATAGGTCCCTTTACTGTTAATCGACTCCAATCCAAAAAGAACAAAACAGGACTGTAAAACAAAATGTTGTGACTTGCAAATTTTTAAATTTTTTTAGAAAATGCCGAATAAATGTCAGTGTGCTGCTGTGCCAGTGTTTTTTGGAATACCTACCCATGCCGAACCGATTCCTGAAAATCGCATACCCAAACAACAGTACTACATCTGACATCTGTTTGTTCTTTGGATTACTGTGCGCAAATAAATCTATAGTCACTATTTTGTTGTCTTCGTTACTGTTCTGTTGCGATGGGTGTTAGTTCTAGTGCAGTCAGGTAATTGCGTACATTTACGACCAGGGAGGAAGTCATTCTAGTGGTTTGCTTTCAGTGCTGTCGATGAGGTGACCCACATCTATGACGACAGGAGCGGCGAGGTTAAGTTTCGGTTGGAGCACAAGTTCAGAGTGTCTCAGTTCGACAAGTACTACTTTGATCAGAGCTACAACTCTCCGGTGGTGGCGGTCAAGTTCAACGATCATCCGCTCTGCTTTCGATTGCAGCTGCAGCCCAACGGCGGTCGCTCTGCAGCCGGAGACAACTTTGAGAGTGTGGGTGTGCGTCTGGTCTACTGCAACGGTCCCTACGACCGAATCAAAGCCAAGGCCCGCGTTTTCCTGGTCGGATCTGACCGTCGTAAGCTGCTTGACTGCGGAGACACCTGGAAGACCGTTTTTACGGGCCACGCTATCCACTGCCATTTTGTGCTGGAGCGCAATGCCCGCACTAGTAAGAGAGCCGACACTGCGCGTGCACTGGCCAATGACGGACTGCTCTGCGACAAGAATTGCATGCTGGAGGTGTTGGTAAGTGACCATTTGCACGCACAATACACTGCAGATCGGTCTAGGCTGATGTGACTGTCCACTCCGATTTCTTTGGCCGCTTGGAAGAGGTAAACCACTCGACTGAAGACGCACCGACCAGTTGGAAGAAAGAGGCGCCCGTCGAACAGAACCAGCAAGATTCTGCTGCCGCCGATTATTGATTGTTTACACGTCTTTCTCTCGGACTTATTATTCTCATTTGTTTCCTTCTCTATCTGTTGTTAATAGAAAACTTCTCGTTTCGGTAAATTTATGTACGGTACTATTTATGGAAAATATTTAAATACACAACAGCTAATTCACGAAAGTGTAATACATGGAAGGCGATTTTCTCGATTTCGAGTTTCTGTCACTTGGTTGTTTTACGATTGTGGCAGCGATACTTAATAGAGAGTAGTGACATGCTTCCGCAGGATTTTCAGCCTTTTCTTCACCCCACATCTACTACGTACACCACTATACCTCCTACACACTTACCTGTACGTATTTTGCAAGGTGGACGGACAAGAGTCTGGTCTGCTTAGGCACGATCCCTAAATAGTTTTGAAGCTTTTTTGATACAGTATACTTTTAGTCATTCAATGCGTTCCAGATGTGTAGCACCCTCATCGAGAAAAAATGTTTTCGACAGTCCAATTTTTTTCCAGAGAAGGAAGGGACCGGTTTCTGTGAGTGGCCCCGTGTAGTGCAAAGGAGAGGTCTTTGGAAAAAGTCGTCAAAAAGACAGATCGATCAAGCAATAAACTACTGTATCTCGGCAAAGGTCCACTTTGCCTCGCAAAGTGGCAGGGTGCTTAGTTTTTGGATTACGTACAGTGGGTGGAGTATAAAAGGATCGGAAACCTATGTACAGTTTACTGGTTTTATGACCCGAAAACTAGGAATGAGGGTGGTCCACGCAAATTTGTTTTTTTCGGTAATACGTACCAGGAGTACAGGCCTGAAACTTGCAGGAATGATTGGTGTTGCTATTGGGCATAACATACTAAGCGGGCAGCCCTGTAGCTCAAAGGGCACTAAAATTGGGAATTTCAAAAACATGCTAAATATGACTTTTCTTCGTAAAACCGGCAAAATGAATGACGATTCTAAAGATTTTCGATTTTCAAAAAACGCTGCGCAGGGATGGTTTCTATGGTGTGGAACAGAGTTTAAATATCAGGTTCATTTATTTGACGAACTTCCTGCTACAATCTGTGTTGATTAACAACAGATTCAGTGCTTTGATTCTAGAAGGTGCGGATTTCTTAACTATGGGATTTTCACTCATGTTTTTGAAATTCCACAATTTTAGTGCCCTTCGAGCTACAGGGTTGCCTGCTTAGTATGTTATGCCCAATGGCAACACCAATCATTCCTGCAAGTTTCAGGCAAGTTTTTAGTTTTTGGGTCATAAAACCAGTATGAGTCGGAATTTTGCCACTAAACTTGCAGAATATTTAGCTAACCATGTTGTTAATTTTTGCTGAAAATTTGAGCCAAGTCGGTAAAGAATTGACTGAGAACGAAATGTTTGAGTGAAGGCCGAAAAAGCGATGAGACAGTTTTTTATCTAACTGTATTTAGGCCTAATGGTACGTACAGTATGGCCGAGAAATAATCCTACAGTATAAGGGATTCTTCAAAAGCTTACCTTAGATAATGTAACAAAACAGTTAAGAGTAAAAATATGGGACTACACAGTCTAATTTTTGAGTAAGACTAGAGAACATGGCCTAAAAACTAAATCCGGCGTTCATAGACAAAACGGCTATATTTCAACACCATTTTTTTAAGTTGTTACCACTAAATCAGAAAGGCCGACCTGAACGCCGGATTTAGTTTTTAGGCCATGTTCTTTAGTCTTATTCAAAGATTAGACTGTGTGGTGATCCCATATTTTTACTCTTAACTGTTTTGTTACATTATTTAAGGTAAGCTTTTGAAGAATCCCTTATACTGTAGGATTATTTCTCGGCCATATTGTACGTACCATTAGGCCTAAATAGGTTTCCGATCATTTTATACTCGACTGTACGTAATCCGAAAACTAAGCACCCTGCCACTTTGCGAGTCAAAGTGGAACTTTGCCGAGATTTCCGAAACTTTTATCAGCTTGTCCAACCTCAGATCAGCCCTGGCCGGTTGGATTGGAGACCCCAACCGCCTCCACCTTCACCAGACAGGCCTTATACAGTCAGGCACTTTACGCCGTTTATGGTACTAGCACCATATAGGGTGCCGGTATCATATATACCAAATTTGAATGAAGTGGTACCATCACAGTGGCCGTATGTGGGTGTACCATATATGGTACCCAGTCCTCAAACGCGGGGGCACAGTTGTTAGCGTCAAAAATTAAAAAAAACTGTAAAAGCATTTAGATAAATTTGTGTACTTCCCACAAGGAGACGAACAGAACGAAATAACTAAAGGATTTTTTCGGGTGGCCAAGTTTCCGGGTGTTGTGGGTGTGATTCTACCTTATGCAAGCGCTGTTGCGACGTTTCGTGTTCAGCGAGAATCCAACGTAAAAGATGGACTCGTTTTACGCTATAGAGTAGAGACGAGCGATCAGCTCTCGACCGGACTTCAAGAAATCGGTTTCGAGTGCAAGGTTTTGAGTATTGGGCAAAACTGACTTTTAGGGGTCCGTAATGAGGGCGTATATCTCAGGATCTAAGCAGAGCACAGTAATGAAAATTTCAGCAAACTTTTAAGAATTTACTGATCTTTCATTTAAAAAAGGATTCATTCAAATCCGTTGAGATTTGCAGTTGCTACAGCGGTGGCAAAACTGACTCTTAGGGGTCCCTAACAAAATTTTCAATTCTATCTACCGCATTCAGTTGACTCCTAAGCCTTAGCCTAAGCCTAAGCCTGAGCCTAAGCCTAGGCCTGAGCCTAAGCCTAAGCAAGAAAGTGATTAATTAATATAGGTGTAATGGAGGGACCGCTAAAAGTCAGTTAAGGCAAATCTCAACGGATTTGAATGAATCCTTTTTTAAATGAAAGATCAAGAAATTCTTAAAAGATTGCTGAAATTTTCATTAATGTGCTCTGCTTAGATCCTGAGATATACGCCCTCATTAGGGACCCCTAAAAGTCAGTTAAGCCGAGTTTTGAATTGCTTTCTTCGAAGGAACAGCGCCGCTCTGAATGTGACCATGCAGACAGTTCGTGGTTTTCGTGTAAGATCAAAGCCTTCAAAAATTGTTTTTAACAACTGTGACCGGTACCACTGCGTTTATACCCTACAGAATGTTCGCACGCTTGCTTTGTGGAACGGCTTCGGCGCAACAGCAGATCCAGTCGGTTCCCATTTTACCTACTCGCTGTCACCAGCTTCCGGTGGCCTGGGTGGAGCTTTGCACCGACGACCAACTGCTTGCTGCAAGAAACTTGCCGCGCCGAGAGGATGAGCGAAAGACGTCGCGCACAGTGGCTATGCGGCCTAAATCACTACACCAACTGTGCCGGCCAGTTCTGGGGTCTATGACCAACTTCTTGCTACGGTTGGGTAACGATAGCAGCGATAGCGTGTTGGCCGGACTCACTCGGTTTAAGCAGCGTTTGGATTCGTGCCGGAATCGTGGCAATCAATAAGATGGAGGAAACAACACAACGGACGACGACGACGTTTCGGCATTGTTCAATTGGCTACGAGTTTGCTGTTCCGAGTGTTTAGTGGTTACATGAACACCTAGAACTTGCCTTCTTAGATGTAGTCCTCGCTAAGTCTTTTTTAGATAAGCAAAAATTGCTTGGCCATTAGGAAAGGTAAAGAAAGTGCGAAAAGTCGGACTGAGATCTAAGAGGAGAATAAAGGATTTTTTGGATTTCACGTGTAATCCACTTACTGTAAAGTGAGTGAGCACGGGCAGAAAAGCGAGGAAAAATCGATTGAAGATCACCCGCAATTAACCAAGTGGCAGCAGCGAGGCGGTTTAAATTGGCAGTTAGTAGTTTACGCACCGTTACGCACCGTTCGCACCAGCAGCGACCATACATGTCGCTGGGTTTTTCCGTGGGGGGGGACCTTTTTGAAATCCCAAATAGGGTTTTGGGACCAAGTCCAAAGTGGGTTTTGCGACCTTTTTTTGGGGTCCAAAAGTGGGTTTTGTCGACCTTTTTTTGGGGTAAAAAGCGGGTTTTGTCGACCTTTTTTAGAGATTCTGGGGCGAAAAATGGCTTCAAAACCCTATTTGGACCGAAAAAAGCCTTAAAACCCTGTTTTTGCATTAAAAATGCCTTAAAAACCCTGTTCCGGTTGAAAAAAATGCCTTAAAAACCGAATATTGAAGCAACGAATGTAATAAAAAGCTGTTTTGCGCTCAAAATACGTATTGAATATGAGTTTCAGCGATAAAATACAGATTGAAATGCGTTATATTGACTAAAAATAGTTCAGAGAACCCTAATATCGATTCTGAGGCACGCGCAAAACCCTGTTTTGACTTATAAGATTACTAAAAAACCCTATTTAGTGATTTTAATGCAGTTCTTAAACCCTGTTTAGGGTTTCTAATCAACCTAAAAACCCTCTCTAGGCTTTCTAGCCAGTGCTAAAACCGTGTTTAGAGTTTCAAAGTAACCTAAAAACCCTAATCAGGCTTTGAAAGTAACCTGAAAACCCTAATCAGGCTTTGAAAGTAACCTAAAAACCCTAATCAGGGTTTCAAAGTAGCGTAAAAACCTTGTTTAGGGTTTCAAAGTAGCCTAAAAACCCTGTTTAGGGTTTCAAAGTAACCTGAAAACCCTGTTTAGGGTTTCAAAGTGGCCTAAGAACCCTAATCAGGGTTTGAAAGTAACCTGGAAACCCTAATCAGGCTTTGAAAGTAACCTGAAAACCCTAATCAGGCTTTGAAAGTAACCTAAAAACCCTAATCAGGGTTTGAAAGTAACCTAAACACCCTGTTTAGGGTTTCAAAGTAGCCCAAAAACCCTGTTTAGGGTTTCAAAGTAGCCTAAAAACCCTAATCAGGGTTTGAAAGTAACCTGAAAACCCTAATCAGGGTTTAAAAGTAACCTGAAAACCCTAATCAGGGTTTTAGAGTAACCTGAAAACCCTAATCAGGGTTTCAAAGCAGCCTAAAAACCCTAATCAGGGTTTAAAAGTAACCTGAAAACCCTAATCAGAGTTTCAAAGCAGCCTAAAAACCCTAATCAGGGTTTAAAAGTAACCTGAAAACCCTAATCAGGGTTTAAAAGTAACCTAAAAACCCTAATCAGGGTTTCTAAGCAGTCTAAAAACCCTATTTAGGATTTCTAAGCCTTACAAAACCCTGTTTTGGGTTGTATGGTAGCCGAAAACCCAATTTTGTGCTGCAGAATGTATTGTCTGGGCTAAAATTTTCTTTACTTTGGAATCCAAAAGTGGGTTTTCAGGTCCCCCCCAAAAATCCGCTGGGGGGGGACTTTTGCCGAAAAATCGGGCTTGGGGGGGGGCCGGCCCCCCCCTTTACCCCCCCCCCCCCCAACGACATGTATGGCAGCGACCCCCATTGGGCGCCGATATTTCGGAGCGGTGAATTTGCTTAGATCGATCAGAGAACCGTTCTATTTCAGCTTGCATTAACAAATTACGCGTTTTGGTGGAATAGTGTCCCTATGGCCAGGCAGGCAAAAAATTTCTGCGTCTAAGAGTTAAAATAACATCAGTATACAGTAACAATTGAAAATTTTCTTAGTTTTCTTTATTGATGAGCTACAACTACGTACTATGTACGTATAGTCTTTGTTTTACATAGAAGCCATCATTGGGTGGCTTTTTGTTAACGATGAAACCAATACTCCCCTCCCCCACCGTAATGATTAGTAATCATTTGGCGAACCTCCCTCCCCCCTCATGCCATTACATAATTTTTGCACTCCCCGAAAGATTCGGGTGATAGTTAGTAGCAGCTTTCTGGTCATTTAGTGCAATTGCTTTTTCTGTTATGCTTGCATCGCATTAGCTTCTTTCTGTTAGCTGTGGTGCATCTCCGGACAGTTGCTGTAGTGCAGTGCTTTTGTTGCTTAGTTTTCTTCTGATAGTACTCTTCCCAAGAATATACACTACAGTACATATAAAAATTTTTGCAAAGCTGCTGTATCGGCGTTGGAAAAGATGCATTGGAAAAGCGAATTTACCATATTATATACACCTTGTATGTACTCTGTATAGGATCGGCTCTGGGAAAGGAAAGGTGTTTGGTTGTTTCAAAAATCGGGGTACAATAACAAAAATCACCGAAACTTTACACCCATCGCTAAACGTCTCAATTTGTCAGGCAAAAACGTGTCATCTCGGCACCTTTTCTGATTGACATAGTACCAAAATGGGAAATGATTGGCCGAAAAATTGGACCTGATGGGTTTCGCTGATGGGGCAACCATTAAACTAACAATCAAAATGTTTTTACTTCACGACTGACACCAAGGACAAACTCGATATTGGTGATGCTGTCATTGGTTCCGCTGCATTGTACAGTATGTCCGGTCGAATTGTTATTTTGTTGTTGTAACTTTTTGTCCTTTCAGACTAGGAGTAGCCAACTGCTATAGAGCAGGAAGAGACAGAAGGTCCGATAGCCTCCTTAACAACAACCCTCCCCTTTTGGGTGGGTGGGTGCAAGACAGCGCCGGTTTGGTCCCCATTTATCTACTTGCCATTGCTGACTTTCGACGGCCTGGGTTGGGCTTTGTGTCGACTACTTCCCATCGCCTCAACAGGTTTCGAACCCACAAACACACTGCTTCCATGGGTGCCGGGGCCGCCCTGACACACGGGATTATTTTCGCTTTTTTCTTTTAATATTTTAATACAAGCTGATTTTCCAGCTAGTTTTCGGCGCCCAATTGGTGTCGCTGCTGGTGCGAACGGTGCGTAACGGTGTGAACGGTGCGTACGGTGCGTAAACTACTAACTGCCGTTTAAATTTGCGGTAATATCGAATCGGCGCAAGGGTAATCGGCGCAAAGCGCAAAGCGCAAATTTACGGTACCAGCGCTAATGCGGGAAAACTTTACATGTGCGTTCAGTCGTTCAGTACCAAAATTTACATTGGAGGAAGCCCGTTCCCCCAGCCGCCAACCACCAGCAATCTCACCAGCAATCTGAGAGCACAGAAACTGGTGCTGCTGCGGCGAATCACATTTCTTATTTGCGAATCTAGAGAGTTATTTATTCTGTGCATTCTGTACGTTACGTTGTTACTTACACGGGAGTGGACGCTTTTAGACACACCAGGCTTACCGCTTGAGAATCAAGGAAATCAAACATCGCTAGCAAACGAGTTGCATACTTTAACTTCAAAACAATTTCCAAGGCGTATTCACAGTACATCGTTCGCTCTTCTGTTTTATTGGTCGTATAGTCTAGTCAGTAATAGCGATCCGCGCGCCTGTCACTCTGACTTCTCTCTTGGCTACGAATACGAATACCAAAATCAGCTGTGAAATTTGCAAACCAATTTTCATGTACGGCTCTGCCTTATTAATCCAGGCAATTTAGGACCGCCCGAATTTGCTATGATTAGACCGGGGACCGAGATTGTTAACTTTTACCAAGTTATGAAAACCACACTTACGTTGTTGCCGCAGTAGTAGGGACCGGCACGCGAAAATTCAAAATGCTCCTAGGCGAAATTCGGCTTCAGAATTGAAAAGCGCACAATTTCTGCAGTCTAACAAAACAAACCGGAACGGAATTGGTTGGATAATAAGCGAGTTATGACCGTTTAACTGCGTCACCCAGTGTGCCACCTTTTCTTCCTAGAAAGTTGACCGCAGCGTGCATACCGATATGACCGATGTACTTTATCAGACTGTCACTCGTAAACCCCTGCGCCGATTTTGATGGGACCGGTGTCATTCTAATCGCAATGCGATTTTCTTTTACATTTTTTATATACCAAGACTATAGGACTGCGTCTACCACCTTTATATACCGAACAAACACCTTGGTAGCTCGAACTAGAACTGAATAGTAGAGTGTGAACTGGTATTCCTGTGTTTTCCAGGTACATTTGTATATGTAACAGCGGGGCTGGGATTCTGCTCCCCTCCCACCGACTTGGGCCAACCCCCCCCCCCCCCGATAGGGGAGCACCCCCCATCAAAACGATCTTTTCCACTCTCCCTCTCCGATGTTTCTGGCACAATTCTTTTACAGTTTCAGACAAGGATGAGCTGCTACAATACATGCAACAGGTGATCTGCCCCCCCACCCGAAATATTCCAGACCCCCGGATTGGCCCCCCCCTACTTCCTCCGATTTGTACTTTGGTGAGAAATTCTGGATCAGGTGTAGCGCGGGGGAATCAGGAACCGATCCCAAACAAAAATTAATGTTTTTAATCATAATTAATTATAAATTAACATGATTTATCGATAAATATCGATTATCGATTATTTTTGGAAACATTCCAAAATCGCCCAAAATGGTCGTGTTGTATATCATTTGAAAGCCCTTCGCCTGGCGAGTCTAATGATCACTATATCAACATAGGGCAAGCCCCGGGGGCCTGTTTTGCCAAATATATAAGTATCCCTAGAGGCGCATCAGTATAGGCAGGCTCCGGAGGGCCTGTTTTCATACATGGGGGGTGTGGGGGTATACCCCTCGCCGGCCAATACCCCGTCGGCCGGCCATACCCCTCCCCACCCCCTCCCAGACGGAGAAAATTTTCGCTTATTTAAGGCAAAATAGGCGTTTTTTGGCCTTTTTTGGACCCCCCATATCCCCCTCCGGATTTTTCCGGTCCATGTATGCCTGTTTTCCAAATATAAAAATACCCCTGGAGGGACGCATCAGTATAGGCACGCTCCGGAGGGCCTGTTTTAAAAACATATAAATACCCCTAGGGGACGCATCGGTATTGGGCACGCTCCCGGAGGGCCTGTTTTCCAAATATAAAAATACCCTAGACACGCATCAGTACAGGGCACGCTCCTGAGGGCTTGTTTTCCAAATATAAAAATACCCCTAGGCATACATGGGCCGGAAAAATCCGGAGGGGGGTAGGGGGGTTGGAAACCTCGGGTGGGGGGTCCCCCGAAAAAAGGCCAAAAAACGCCTATTTTGCCTTAAATAAGCAAAAATTTCCTCCCTCCGGGAGGGGGGTGGGTGGGGGAGGGAGGGGTATGGCCGGCCGAGGGGGGTATGGCCGGCCGAGGGGGAGGGGTATACCCCCTTACCCGCCCCCCGGCCCATGTATGCCCTAGGGGTATGCATCAGTACAGGACACGCTCCTGAGGGCTTGTTTTCCAAATATAAAAATACCCCCAGGGGTATGCATCAGTATAGCGCACGTTCCGGAGTTGTATAGTCATAAGAAAGTTAATTAATTAATATCTAGTCCATTTCTGACCTTCCCTGATCCCCCCCCAGCTACACCTAACCCTGTCCGACTTTTGTTCGTTACTGGATTACCTTCCGTGCCTGTTTGCGTTGGAATATGCAGCTCAAATTTGGGCAAAAAATATCTTTAACACTTATGAATAAACGCTGAAAATTTGAAGGAATTCCACTGACATATAAATGAAAACGAATTTTATGAAGTTAACTCGAATAAGCGATTACAGGTTTTTACCGCTTTTGTACCATATTTATTGACTACACACGTTAAGCCTGAGCAGGATTCACCTTATATTGATTAGCAGAGACGCAAAACTACTAAAGGATTGTAAAGAAGCAAAATAAGAACCATTGGCTTTGGGCTGCTTAGGATCCCCAATACGTTCGTATTCGATACCCCCAATTTTATCGACCTCATCAACTTTAACCCAATTTCCGGGATCTTTGGCGGACCTAGCAGACCAATGCTCAGTCATTTGAGTAAGAGCAACACCTAAACTAAAATTTAAGCGGGCGCACCTTTTTAATTTGTTCTTTGTTTAAGAGCAAACTTTCGTTTTCTGAAAAAATACCGATTCTGCCTATGCTTAACCATGTAAAATTTCAATCTGATTTCCGGGATCTTTGGCTGCATCGATGCCGAAAAAAATGGCTCAAACGAAAGATGATCAATGCCTCTTTAATACCGTCGGGCGCACCTTTTGAGATCATAAACTTTTTTTGCACTGACGCTGTTTTTCCGCTTATTTTAGCAGAAAACAACCGCAGCTTAGCGTATAGCAAGGCGATTTGGGTGAATAGTTATGTTAAAATAATCAAAACAAAAACCATAAAAAAAGAACGCGCTTTTCTAGCCGCATTTTTTTAAAAAACATGATTTTGATCTCCGCGACACCAGTGTGGTGAAAACGTGCGAAGAAAATTAGGCACGCGGTACGGCGCAAAAATGGCCGCCGTTGCCGGTCCCTAGCAGTAGCTTTGTTAGGCGTGCTGGTCACCGTCCCAGCATAATTATGATCGACGCCGACTTCGTCTTCAACGAACGGTACCGTTTCGTTCATCTTTATTTCATTTACAAATGTTAAAAAGCCGTTCCTCTAGGACGGAAATGGGTGGAGCTAGTGTATCTGAAGTTATTCTCGGCCTATACCCCACGCTGATGTGGGCAACGAAACTTATGGATTCCAGAGTGGTATTAAACTTGAAATATTAACTTGAGTAATTAACAACAATTAATAGTAATTAATAAAATTATTAACGTATTAACTTGAGTCCTTGAAGGTTAAATACAGTGCATATTGCGAATGAGAAATGGTCCTGAGACAATCATTATTTATGGAACGACAAATTAAGAAAAGAGGGACGATAGAATTTAAATTTCGCGGGCTACAGTATCTTAGATGTTCACGCAACCACAGAAAAACTTGCGCCACTTTGCGCTTTGCGCCGATTAACTTTGCGCCGATTCGATATTACCAAATTTGCCGCCGCACGCTGCGGCGCGGTTCAGAAAGATGGGGCAGTGATTGGTCCCGTGCGTATAGCGTATCTCAGGATCTAAGCAGAGCACATTAATGAAAATTTCAGCAATCTTTTAAGAATTTATTGATCTTTCATTTAAAAAAGGATTCATTCAAATCCGTTGAGATTTGCCTTAACTGACTTTTAGGGGTCCTTCTATTATAGCTTAGCTACCTATATTAATTAATCACTTTCTTGCTTAGGCTTAGGCTCAGGCTTAGGAGTCAACTGAATACGGTAGATAAAATTGAAATTTTTGTTAGGGACCCCTAAAAGTCAGTTTTGCCACCGCTGTAGCAACTGCAAATCTCAACGGATTTGAGTGAATCCTTTTTTAAATGAAAGATAAATAAATTCTTAAAAGATTGCTGCAATTTTCATTACTGTGCTCTGCTTAGATCCTGAGATATACGCCCTCATTAGGGACCCCTAAAAGTCAGTTTTGCCCGGAATTTTTCAATTTTTCTTAGTTACGCTGTGCAAAAGGTTTGAAGGCATTCCGACCATTCTGGAACAAATTCATTTCCGATTTTATTCATGTGCCGAATTACCCCAGCGGTGGGGCAATTCGGCACAACGCGGAAAATTGGCGACTACTAAACTTCGCAACATCGCAACCAGTCGCAACTTCGCAACCAGTCGCACCCGTTCGCATCCGCCGGGCGCCAACTCTAGAACGTCGATGCGAAGATTCATTTGATGATGAAATTGCGCAAATGAATCAGAAATCAGATTACGTTACGAAACAGCATTAAGAAACAGCAATGTTCTAGTAGAGGGGACACTGTTTGATGGACACTGAGGGGCGGAGCGGACGAAGGACATGGACATTAAATGAAAATCTATTCAATGCTACAGAAAGCCAGGAGGAAGACTTGCAGTGTTTTAACCATAACATTTTGATAAAAATAGTAACAATCAACTGAAACTGAATAATTTTTGGGCTGCAAATTGCGCTTTTAGGCAAAAATACAATTTTGGTGCGACAATTAGGCGTTCTGTTTTTTTTACAAAAAATAACAATTTTTGGATCGGCAACACTGTTACCAGGCTGCCACCGATCAAACATGCAGTACGACCACAATTACCGCAACAAAAATCTTTGGATTGTGATTGTGCACATAGAAACACTTTCTCTATTCTTGATACGATGCGATCGTAAACCGTAGGCGAATGCGAAGACGACTTTTGTCTTGAATTCAATGGGATGCTCGTGGTCGTGAGAGGCCGACCATCAGCGAATAACATGGGCTGAGTTGTATCTACTGTAAGTCGGAAATTGGTCACTCAGTTACGTACGTAGTTGCTTTTAACAATTTACGCAAAGGCCCGAGGATTGGGAGCCTCATTGCAGAGGATTTTTCTATTAATTACGGGATCATCACCAACTCTTACACGCAGCTAGATCGCGCCCGTTACCAGTTTTAGTTTTGTGAAACAGGGCCTCTGGTCCTGGTGGTATGTACCCTATAATACTGATGCGTATCTAATCTAGGGGTTCTTCTAGTTTTGGGAAAACAGGGTGCATAGCCTTGGCGTTCTTAAAAGGCTTACTACACTTGTTTATTCAAAAAGCAAAACAAATTTTATAGTAGATATTGTACTAGTGTTTGTACCTTCGACTGCAGCAATGCAAAGCTGGTGTCAAGTGTCGTTTGCTTAAACTGTGGTGGTGGAGAAACAGGCTGCCCTTGTTGTTGATGTGACCGCCTCATCTTTCATTGAATGCAAAGACACAAAGAGTAAAGTAGGCATCCTTTACATCACGTCATAGCAGCCCTTCCAGCAAGAACAGGCACAGGAAAAACAAAAAAGAAGTCGGAAGATATTTTCTTGCTCCTTCTGTTTTCTTCGCATCGATGTTCTAGAGTTGGCGCCCGGCGGAAGCGAACGGGTGCGACTGGTTGCGAAGTTGCGACTGGTTGCGATGTTGCGAAGTTTAGTAGTCGCCCGGAAAATTTGATTTTGAAGCCTAACACCCCCACCTTAAGGAATGCTACGATTAGATCCACTTCATCCAAGTCTGTACTACAATTTTTGCCAGCATTCTGCAGTTGTAGCGGCTTTTACAGCTTTCTAAACGTTGAGATGAAGTGACCCCTCATATAAGTTGGTTTTTTCTACTTGGCAATCGAAAAAGGCAGAGTTCTAGCGTTAAACTTTCATGGAGCTCTTGTTTGAAGGTTTCTACCTTATGCTTCACGCAGAAAACCTACTTTGTATGTGTAACACTGCTTCAAGAAATGCGTAATTTACATACACACAAAAATACGCTAAATCGAGCCTTCGTGTAAAAAATGTCAATGTTTTTATCCAATTAACACTGCTAAAGGCTTACTCACTAGGAAAATAAGCGATTTGCAGTTGATTAACAATTTTTTGATTAATTAATTAAAATTATTAATTAGTTAATTAATTGACGTAAAATAACATGTTTATGTGTAAATCAGCTTTGTTGATGCTTAAAATACATAGACTAAGCAAAATATCCGTTTTTGGATAAAGTTTTTATAAAAAATCGATGTCAAAATCTGCATGCCCACTTGTGCCATTTTGCCCCCATTTCGTTCTCAACAACTAATGCACCGATTTCAGTGAAAATTTCATGGAAAGATATTTGTATGAAACCAACCTTATCGCAGATTTTTAATCTGACCGAGCTCTTATAGTTTTAGGTTTATTCAGCTTCGAAAATTGACAACATCTTCACACAATAAGCTTTATAAAAAAGCAATAAGCACTCAGCTAGCTTCTTTCGTTCCTGCACACTATTCCAATGAAAAATTTCGTGCCGAATTACCCCAGCCTACCCTATGTATTTTAAGCATTACCATGCTGATTTACACAGTAACATGTTATTTTACGTTAATTAATCAACTAATTAATGATTTTAATTAATTATTAAAAAATTGTTAATCAACTGCAAATTGCTTATTTTCCTGGTGAGTAAGCCTTTAGCAGTGTTAATAGGATGAAAACATTGACATTTTTTTTACACGCAGGCTCGAATTAGCATATTTTTGTGTATGCAAATTACTCATTTCTTCAAGCACTGTTACACATACAAAGTAGGTTTTCTGCTTGAAGCAAAAGCATACATGTAACAGGTCATCCGCCGATGGGGGGAGGGGGGTTGGGGGGTCTAGCGCCGGCCGGGGGGGGTCTGAGCCAAAATTTTGGGAGGGGGGTAGGGCACTAGAAACGCTCAAAAAACGAAAAAAAAACGCAATTTTTGGGCCAAAAATCGCTAATTTGGGCTGAAATACAGCTAAAAAGTGCTGTTGTGCAGGCGATTCTGGCCAGAAAAATCGGAGGGGGGTCCCATCCGGGGGGTCTGGCCTAAGTCTGGTGGGGGAGGCAGACCCCCCAGACCCCCCTGTTACATGTATGAGCAAAAGCTAGAAACCTTCTAACAAGAGCTCCATGAAACTATGAAAGTATACCGCTAGAACTCTGCCTTTTTCGATTGCCAAGTAGAAAAAACCAACTTATGTGCGGATCATTTCATCTCAACGTTTAGAAAGCTGTAAAAGCCGCTACAACTGCAGAATGCTGGCAAAAATTGTAGTACAGACTTGGATGAAGTGGATCTAATCGTAGCATTCCCTAAAATGGGGGTGTTAGGCTACAAAATCAAATTTTCCGCGTTGTTCCGAATTGCCCCGCCGGTGGGGTAATTCGGAACACGAATAAAATCGAAAAGGAATCGCTCGCCATTAGTGGTAGAATGGTCGGAATGGCTTCAAACCTTTTGCACAGCGTAACTAAGAAAAATTGAAAAATTCCGGACCGAAAACCAGGTTGCTGCTGCTAATTTCGGCATCGATGCAGTTCTACATCGATTCTGATTCTTTGTAAACTCTGAAAACTTAACTGTCCTACTGTGACTGTAGATTTCGTAAATCGATCATTTTTCAATTTTGCGACTTTAATGGCTAGACTAGACCTGTGCTGTTCAAGATGCCAAAATGTTGGTGGATTTGTGTAGACCACCGACCCCACTGCATCGTATTAGCGTACAGGTTCGAAACTGCAACTTTCGAATTTTTCCCTGCTGTCAAGGCGATATGTATGCGGCGGAGGCTCTATGGCGGATTGATTTTACAGAACATTCGTACGGCATTCCGGTGCTGTTTTTAATTTTCCCAAGTATCAGAATCTATGTCTCTAGGTTTTTCGGCCCTTCTATAATAAGGAGTTATTTATAGAAAACTCATAATTCGCTCATTTTTGAATGTACTTTAATGCAATCCACATTATTACGCTAGCACGTGATATGTGAAGTCGTTCAATGCGTCAGTCGACCACAGTGGAAGCCAGGAAAAGACTCGGAAAGACGGAGAGTTCAGAATCTCAGCGCAAAGGGCCTCCAAAAATGTTGCCGGAAGACGAACTACTGGTTGTTCCTTTTCGATACATGGTGTTGCTGTGCGGTTCCTTTCCCGTCGGAGGCATGGTGGCCTGCCTGTTCGTGGTCGTCACGCTGCATTTTGAAGGAGCCACTAGAACTCATTGCGGGGTAATCTTATTTATTAGCTTTCCATATGTGTCACAGGTCCGTCCGTGCTGGGGGCTCATTTCTGAGTCAGTTTCTTATTGGAGCCGTTACAATTTCTGTATTTTCTTTTAGGGTCGGGGTTGAGGCGAGGGGTTAGCCTTTCTAGCTAGGTGTAAACCTCTGTGCACATACGTGTAGGGGACTATCCAACTTGCGCACAACCGATTTGCGCACATTTTTTACTGCAGCACAATATAGTCACAACTGAAGAATATTGAACAGACAACAACGGTAATTACATAACAGTTACATTATTTAGCACAATATACACAACAATTTAAAACAATTATCATACCACAATAAACATGACATTTTATAGTTGGTTGCGCTTTGGCTGTGCGAAGTAATGGCCTATTCCTCTTAAAAAAGCCTTGCGCTCGATTAAACCGATTTGGTAACACTTGGCCAGTCTGCGAATTTTGCCATCGATTCCTATGTATTTTGGATTGCGCCAAACCAGCTACAGAAAAGTTAGGCTCGTCTGAAAAGTAGCAACTACCGTTTAATTGTTGCAGCTGCCGACACGACATAGCGGGTTTTATCGAGCGCATCGCTTTT
>JASANB010007137.1:0-16007 GCA_030248155.1 Sabatieria punctata
CGAACGTTTCACCAATCGAGTGAATAGGTGCTCTTAACAATTTTGCAACGCCAGCAAAAACCGTCCAGTTAGAAACAAGAAATTTCCCTGCAGGGTGCAGTGGAGCGGAGATTGAATACGTCATCTTATAAACAAAAGACGAAATAAAAGGTAAATAAATTCTTGAAAGATTGATGCAACGTATATTTAGATAGCCTACTTAGTTCCTGAGATATTTGCCCTCAAAGTAAAAACAGAGATTTTGGCAGTGAACACGAGTGATGATAAACACAACCCAGCAGATTTTTTACTTTTGCAACCATGAATCTTAACCGATTTGAATGAATCCTTTTTTGAATGAAAGATTGATAAATTCTTCAAAGATTGGTGGAATTTTTATTGAGATTCACTGCTTAGTTCTTGAGATACAGTATAGATCAAAAAAAATGTCCCATCGCTTTTTCGGCCTTCACTCAAACGTTTCGTTCTCAGTCACTTCTTTACCGATTTGGCTCAAATTTTCAGCAAAAATTAACAACATGGTTGGCTAAATATTCTGCAACTTTTGTGCGAAAATTCCAACGGAAAAATTTTTTTTGAACCGAAAAGTGAAAATCATAGTGGTCTGTGTAAATTCAAATTTCCCGCGTAATTACGGCGCTATCGCTTAGATAGTTGCAGGAATGATCGGGCGGACATTTGGTCATAACATATTCAGACGGCAGCCCTCTGGCTTAAGGGGCACTAAAATTGGGGAATTTCAAAAACATGACAAAATGTGACTTTTCTTCGTAAAAACGGTGAAATGACAATTCAGAAGATTTTCGATTTTCTAAAAACACTGTGGAGAAGGTTTCTATGATGTGAAACAGAGTTTAAATATCAGGTTCATTCATTTGTCGAACTTCCTGCTACAATCTGTGTTGATTGACAACTGATTCAGTGCTTTGATTCCAGAATGTACAGATTTCTTAACTATGGGATTTTCGATCATGTTTTTAAAATTCCCCAATTTTAGTGTCCCTTAAGCCAGAGGGCTGCCGTCTGAATATGTTATGCCCAAATGTCCGCCCGATAATTGCTGCAACTATCTAAGCGATAGCGCCGTAATTACGCGCGGAAATTTGAATTTACACAGACCACTATGATTTTCACTTTCTGGTTCAAAAAAATTTTTTCCTTTGGAATTTTCGCACCAAACTTGCAGAATATTTAGCCAACCATGTTGGTAATTTTTGCTGAAAATTTGAGCCAAATCGGTAAAGAATTGACTGAGAACGAAACGTTTGAGTGAAGGCCGAAAAAGCGATGGGACATTTTTTTTGATCTATACTGTATTTGCCCTCAAAGTCGAAACAGATTTTGGCAAAGAACAAGAGCGATTCCGTTGCACTTCACAATAAAGCAGATTCCTACTGCTGGGGGCTAATGACACTTTACTGTTGAAGTGAACCGGGTTTGTGTGTCACCAGTAAAGCCTCCAATAGCCCTCAGCAGTAGCAGGAATCCGTTTAATTATGAAGTGCAGCGGAATAATAAAAAATCCCTCTTGTTCACTGCCAAAATCACTGTTTTGATTTTGAGAGTGAATATCTCAGGAACTAAGCAGAGTACATTAATAAACGTTACATCAATCTTTCAAGAATTTATTTATCTTTCATTTAAAAAAGATTCATTCAAATCGGTTGAGATTTGCGATTGCTACAGCGAAAAATCTGCTGGGTTGTTCTTTTTTTGGCGCACCCTGTACATCACAAAAGTTCGTTTTTTTTTAACTGAAAAATGACATAACTTAGCTATTTTAGCTTGAGTTTTTTTTCACAATTTATGTTTTTTCCGACCCTTAGGATAAAAACGGTTTTTTTCCGACCCTTAGGAAAAAACGGTTTTTTTTTTCGAAAAAAATAAACAGAAAAAACACCGAAAAAAACACACCTCACATCCCTGCGTATGTATGTACCGGTTTAATAGAGACTGGCCGCGGTGGCGGCTGGGCGGACGGCAGAAACTGGTTTTCTCCACTATATCCCCCCCCCAGTACTTTCTGGCTATGGTGCAGTCTAATAAACGGATTATTGGAGAACCTCTTGTCGTTGGATCCAGCGCTGAACTAGAGCTTCGTACTACTGCCGTTATTAAATCGCTTCCTAAGAGGTGAGCGTATCCAACTACCGCAATACTTCTAATAAAAGCGCACGCTCCAATACTAACGCCCTTTATGGACAGCCCGAAAATATACTTTTGAGGGGGGGCTGGACCATTCTAAAGAATGGTACTTAGCGCGAATTTCTGGGACACTGGTATGTTGTGGAAGGTAAAGTTTCCCAGGGTCATGATGGGGCAACATTAGGCTTTCTTGTGGTAGGAATTTTTTTTGCATAGGTACCCTGGAGCGTGCAGTAGGAGTGCGTTTGTTGCATAATCGCATTGCCATCGGTGAAGTTCCCTGGGTTTGTTTGTGAATTTGTTGGTTAGTAGCTTGTTAGAAGCAGAAAAATCGGGGCTCGGGGTAGTGAGGGGTGAGATGGAATCGGTTGATAGGTTCAAGAGTTATGGGTCCCCAAAGTTGGTTGGAGCGTCACTTTTTTCGGGAGCGCTGTTTGTTTCACTATGGATTTTGTAAGCGTGTTTTGTTTATTAAAATTTCTTCCGCACCATGGGGAGGTTTTGGCGGGAAATTTGGATACATTTGGTCATTTTGCGATACTTAAAGTATCGTATCTGCGATACATTTCAGAAGTATCACTGATACTTTTGAAGATCCGATACTTTTTACATAGGGCCAAAACGCGGCCAAAATATGTGGGATACTTTCCAAAAAGTATCGCAATTTGGCCAGAATAAAGTCAACAAACTTCCTGTGTATGTATCGCGGCGGTCTATACGATACTTTCGGCTCAAATCAAAAACAAGTAGTACTACTCCTGTAGGAGTAGGTAGGTTATACAAAGGGATAAGCTTGCAAACATTAGTCAGATTGAAACTCATAGATTGCTTGTGTCTAAGACAAAGATACCCTGTACTTTCAGAAAAATGAGGAGACTTGAGATGGTCAATGTAGTATTTAAATAGTAAACGCGCACGCTCCAATAATAGCGCCCCAAAAGCAAAAGCACAGCGCTATGATTAGAAGTTTTACGGTATTTTAGGCCTAAATTCGAAACCCCAAACCTGAGGTACCTTATCTAACCTCGCAACAGTCAGTGAAACAATCCAGTGCTAAATAACTGATGTTAAAGTTGATGGAATTGATTTTCAGAGACTACAAATGCAAGAAACAAAACCAGACAAGATGGCAGTGTGAACGGCAGTGTGCTGCAGCACGAATTGCAAATCGGTGCAAATGCGTTCCTTTGGCCCTTGTGCTTTTTAGACCGACCGAACAGCTACCGGTTTGCACACTGCACGCACAGAAGAACTGCCTTTTAGAAGAAAGTCTCATGTCTGTGGCAAAGAACTGCCGCCAAAGCTGTCCCGTTTCCTGCATAACGCCCAATTTCGAGTTCCGAATAAAACCTAGCATGCTACAGTACTACAGACGCTTACAAACTCCTCAAAATGCTCTGTTTGTAATACTCAGCTTAACAAATAGTGGATTTCCGGTCTACACTGAACAGTACGCTCAAAGCTGGACCAGCTTCTTGGCCGAAATTGGTAAGGATTAGGTGTCCACATTAACTCTTTGACGCAGAAATATTTTGCGTCTCTGGCCATAGGCACATGCAAAGCGTGCCTGAAAATGGCAATCATGCAGTGAATGTTTTTGCATTCACGGAAATTTTCGAAAAAAGCGTGATTTGCTGTGACTGGCCAATCACGCGCTGTATGCAGCACTGTCACTGTGCATTGTCTGACAAAAAAGCGTGATTGAGATGGGACTGGGCAATCATTTTTTTCCACTTTCATTTTCCAATCACATTTACTGCTAACAAATAGCCACACGCAATGCGTGATTCTATGTGGGCTACTACTCCAAATGGAGTAGCTTCTGTTAGTAAGGGTCAAGGTATGCGCATTTTGCGAGATAGATTCTGTTACATCAGAGATTGTTAATGATGAACTTGTCGGAAACAAATCACACTATCTCTTGGAAGATCTCATCTAAGAGGACAATTTGTGTCTGTACTAACCCTTACTAGCAGAAGCTACTCCACTTGGAGTAGTGCCCCACATAGAATCACGCTTTGCGTGTGGCTGTTTGTTAGCCATAAATGTGATTGGAAAATGAAAGTGCAAAAAAGTGATTGGCCAGTCACTTGTCAATACAGATGGCAAATATTAGTATATGTATTTGTATATATACAATATAGGTTCAAATGTATATGACAGTGTCGTATCCAGGATTTCGGAAAGGGTAAGAAATTTTACCAAAATTTGCCTTCAAAAACGTGTTTAAAACACATTTGAGGCTTAAAATTAACAGAAATTACAAGTTTTAGTAGTTTAAAGTGGCCTGGTTGGGCTTCTGCCCGACCAGGGTGAGAAAATTTTGAAAATTTAGCCTTCAAAAACGCATTTAAAGACATTCTGACCACAAAATAGACAGTTTTAGTACATAATTCATTAGTTTCGCTTATTTTTGACAGACTTTCTCTTCCTACCTCCACCGCAAAGGGGGGTGTACACACCCTACACCCCCCCTGGATACGCCACTGGTATATGAATATGTATATATGCATATACAAACAAAAATGGAATTATTGCATGTTTTTGTATATTTGTATATTTTTAGAAAATTGCACAATTTTGCTGAAAATTCATTTTCTGGACTAAATTCACATTCAAAGACTGTTGCTAAATGTGAGGAAACTAAATTGGTCTTCAGAAAAGAGTGAATTTAAAGCGCAAAATATCCCAGAAAAAAACAGTGAAACCTACTCCGTTTACTACTTCAAGTGTACGGTAGTAAATCAATCAGAAAACTAAACTGGGACAACGTTCAATGAAAAAATTTTGCAGTGTAAAGATAGCAAGCACCTGAGGTTTGTGATAAATGAATCCAAAATGCTTCATTTTCATGAGAAAACTTGAAGAATCAATAAATGATTTGCAAGGTTTCATCACACTAACGCCTAACCAATGTAGTCTAACGTAAACTCGACCTAGCCTGATCTTAAAACGAAGTTCTAACCCAAATTAGGACCGAAAATTTCCTGCGGTATGAAATTTTGAGCATAGGTAACGTTGGGGTAGTGCCATTTTCTATCGCTAGAAATATGCAAACGGAAATATACAAACCGTTTGCATATTAGGTTCGTTTGCATATGCATAAAACATATTGGAAAATCTAATATATGTGTATATGTATATATACAAACCAAAAACAATGTATATTATACAAACAATGTATACATATGTACAGGGTCCGCCAAAAAAAACAACCCAGCAGATATTTCGCTGTAGTAACCGCAAATCTCAACCGATTTGAATGAATCCTTTCTTAAATGAAAGATAAATAACTCCTTAAAAGATTGCTGAAATTTTCATTAATGTAATCTGCTTATTTCCTGAGATATTAGCTCTCAAAATCAAAACAGTGATTTTGTCAGTGAACAAGAGGGATTTTTTTTATTATTCTGCACTTGGTAATAAAACGGATTCCTGCTACTGCTAAGGGCTATTGGAGGCTTTACTGGTGACACAGAAACTCGGTTTACTTCAACGCTAAAGTATCATTAGCCCCAGCAGTAGGAATCTGCTTTATTATGAAATGCATCGGAATCGCTCTTGTTCTTTGCCAAAATCTGTTTCGACTTATGGTTGCAAAAGTAAAAAATCTGCTGGGTTGTTTTAGTGTTGTTATGACTACTAGTCAAAGTCGAAGTCACAGTTAATACTTTTGTGATATCGCAGTCAAACGGACAGGTAGTCAAAGTCAAAGTTTGACTACCTTCGTTACCATAAATATGTAGTCAAACGAAGACCAGCCTGGTAGACCAGGTAGTCAAACCGTTTGACTATGACTACATTTTCTTATAAAAAGCAGGTTTTTCAAACGTATTTTAACCCTTTTTGCTGTTTGAAATAAAAATATATTACAAACTTGAAAAATTTTAAGCACTACAGAAATACACTACTACAGAACACCAAACAAAGTTTTCTCTAAAATTTTGAAACAATGAATGAGGGGAGTTTCAGTCAGTGAATCTCTACTTGGTGCAAGTTCTACAGTTCCACCAAATCAGGATTAAAATTATGACATACGGTAGAATACAACTTTTAGTTAGAGAAACGTCAAAAATTTTCTTTTTCTTCACACAAAAAAACGGCCTTTTATTCTATTTTACGCCCAGCATGTTGTTTTGTTTTAAAATGAAAATTTTTTAGAGAAAAGAACGATTCTGTGATACTTTTAGCGGTTAACTACTGCTTATTTCAAGATAAACGATTTATTGAATTAGTCACAAGCTTTTCTGGCTGACGTTTGGTGATTGAAACACGATAAATCGCTGAAAGTGTCAATTTGGTTCTGTTTCTTAAAGTAGTCAAAGTAGGCAAACCTTTTCTCATCATAGTCAAATGGTTTGACTACGATATAGTCAAATTTGACTACTTGGGTATTGTACTCAAACCAGCGGTAGTCGTAGTCATAGTCAAACGGAAATTTTGGTACTGTGACAACACTATCTTCTTTGTCACTCTTACTCTTGTTCATTGCCAAAATCACTGCTTTGACTTTGAGGACAAATATCTCAGGAACTAAGCAGTCTATCTTAATAAACGTTACACTAATCTTTCAAGAATTTATTTATCTTTCATTTCAAAAAAAGGATTCATTCAAATCGGTTGAGATTTATGGTTGCAAAAGTAAAAAATCTGCTGGGTTGTTCTTTATCACTCTTGTTCATTGCCAAAATCACTGCTTTGACTTTGAGGACAAATATCTCAGGAACTAAGCAGTCTAAAAAATAAACGTTGCACCAATCTTTCAAGAATTTATTTATCTTTCATTTGAAAAAAGGATTCATTCAAATCGGTTTAGATGTGCGGTTGCTACAGCAAAAAATCCGCTGGGTTGTTTTTTGGCGGACCCTGCTTATGTACGTATATATACAGACACCAAGTACATGTCAATCACGCTTTTTTGTCAGACAATGCACAGTGCTGCATACAACGCGTAATTGGCCAGCACAGCAAATCACGCTTTTTTGAAAATTTCCGTCAATGCAAAAACCTTCACTGCGTGACTACCATTTTTTCGGGACGCTTTGCATGTCCCTACGGCCGGGCACGCAAAAAATTTTCTGCGTCTAAGAGTTAATTGCTTCAAAACTGATTTAACTGGCTTTAGGAGGGGTCTGCGACTTTTACCTTGGCATCACAGTAATTGGAGTTTTACATGCAGCGGTCTACGGTGTGAAACAACTGCTCTATGCATGTAAGAAAGACACAAAGACTGGGAAGAAGTTGAGGGAAGGCTGGGATGCTCTGGTTCGACAACAACAAACAGAACAGATGCTCGGTTTGATGAAGGAGCGAGCCAACTCAACAGTCGATAATAGAGAGTTGAGAGATTGTGAAGACGTTATAAGAGGGCCAGAAGCAGACTTGCAAGAAGAGTTAGCAGTAACCGATCGACTAAAGCACTTGGAAAGAAATATGAGAATGCAGACTGCAGCAGAACAGAGGCTGAGTGAGCAGTTGAATAACTTTCAAAAGCACCATCAGGAGTCAATCTCCCTACTTCAGTTGCAACTGCAGAACCAGCAACAGCTTATAGAGCGATTGTGTGAACTTAATCAGTTAATTTCTACGGAGCAACGCAACTCCTTCTAAAGTTCGCACTAAACACAGTGTCTAAAATCACATCAGGTAATATAAAACATTAGAAGTGTGTGGGGTGCCAAATATGCCACCGCTACCTTAAGTATCGGATCATATCAAGTGCTTGATTGTATAAATACATGTGGTATGTATTGCTTGATTACATAAAATGCATGTGGTGGTATAGATAGACCTGAGGTACATTTCAAAATACCATGCATTCTGTGTTTTTTTGCGAACAACTCCTTATGGTTTGGAAAGAGGTTTGTAAAGAAAACGGGCAAAAGCGAGCACCATGATAGACAGAGTGAAAAAGCAGCAGCCTTTTCTGTGCTGCCAGCAGCCAGATTGGACTGAGGGCACACTCATTCACAGTATCAGTACAAGACAGATCGTAGCGATTTAGGTGCAACTTGGCAAACAGTCCTGTGCTTTCTCCAGCCGGGCTCGACTATAGCTAGCGTTTGGGTACCAGGCTTCGATGGAATAAGTCAATTGAGGGAGAAAGCACTGTTTGTACAGACGCTCAAAGACGGCAGGTGGAGCCTTACCAAGAAATTGACGTTTGGCTGCACCGACAGCTCGTCTGGCTCTAACAGCCGCTAGCTGCGCGTGCTGGTTGAAGGAAAGGCGACGATCTATCGAGGGTGACTCCCAGGTAGACCTAATTCGTAGTACTACAAACTACTAACTACAAACTACATATTTTCGGCGTTTATGACGTCATCAAGACTACAAATTAACTAAGACTACATATTATTTTAGCTGACTACAAATTGACTACGAACTACTTTTTCATAATTTGCGAATTTGTAGTCAATTTGTAGTCATTTTTCTTGGAAATTTTCCGATTTTTTAATGTAATTTTATATAAATTGAGTCCCCAATCGGCCTTTGGGCTGTCTTGAGCTTATGATAAGTAGGGTTCCGACGATATATCGATATCGATATCGAAAAGTCGATATATCGACCCTTTTTCCAATATCGATATCGATATCGCCATATTTCGCATCGATATTTTCGATATTTTTGTGTGGAAAATCAGGAAATAAAACAAAACTGACACTAAGTTCATTTCTCTGGAATAGTAAAAAACAGTTTTTCCTGAACAACTCAGAAATCGATTCTATAGTTAAAACCTAACAGTGGCATGATTGCTCTCAGAAACATCGATTTCTCGCCATTCTCAGCTTTCTGACAGCAACGCTTTGCTTGTTAGCATACATGGGTCGCGGGGGGTCCGGGGGTTTGCCCACCCTCCAACTTAGGCTCGATCCCTGCAAACGACCCCACCCACCCACCTGACGCCGACTTTTGTTCCTGACCCACCCACCAAAATCACCGCGACCCCCACAAACGGGCATGCCCACCCCCAAATTTTAGTATTTTGGCTACCCCAACCCATTTTTCCGACCCATGTACTGTATGGTTCTTTTGTCTGCAGCAACACTGAAGACCTGCTCACTCCGCACACTTGAAGACTTGAAGCAGGAGGGCAGAAGCAGACATGATAAACTAGTATTTCGACTGAGCGGTGGTATATTTTCAAATCCTGAAGGGTACCGCCGGCTGATCGGTGGTTGAAAGGATGGTAAGCAAAAAGTCCGACTTTTTACTAAAATCAAGGATTTTTTGGCATATTTGTCATTAAAATTAGTTAAAATACGCTATTCTGTTTGAGCTCATTATACCTAATGAGGGTGGGGCATCGGCCTGAGCGGTCAATCTTTTCATTGAAGGGCTTCAGAAGGGCTACTACCTTTTCTGCGATTCTCTACTTAATCGATATCAGATGGCTGATTGCATCAGTGCTTGACTGATAAGCAGCGAGAGCAGTTTGCTCTTTGAATTTTTCACATTTTCTTGTATAACTATAAATATCGATATCGATGTCGATCGATATTGAACTGAAAATATCGATATCGATATCGATTTCGAATATCGACAAGTTTTGATATCGTCGGAACACTTGATAAGCTTACCAAATACTAAGAACGAAGCTATATTTTAGGTAAAGTGTTAGAAAGATCATTTTTCCAATTTTCCTGTTTTTTTACCCATATAAATTTTCAAAGGAAAGCGACCACATGATTGACTTTTGCAAATTTGTCCGTGTTTTTTCTTGTATTAGTTTTTAAAAAATATCTCATTCCGTTTAAAAAAAATACCAAATGTTCAGCATTGAAATTCTATTAAGCATTGAACTCCATCTGTTTGTTTTCAGAAATATCTATTAGTAAAGACGATTTTTTCACATAAAAACAATTAACAACAGTCTTCCGGTTATTATTTCCGGCAAAGCATTTCTATGACTGATTGTTCAATTGGCAAAAATTTGCAGTAATATCGAATTTCTGACGTTTGGTAACCTGACTACAAATTGACTACAAACTAAGACTACATATTTTGAACCTGAATTTGACAACTACAAACTAAGACTACATATTTTTGAACCTGAATTTGACAACTACAAACTAAGACTACATATTTTTGAACCTGAATTTGACAACTACAAACTAAGGGAAGCCATCAAATACTGTGGATCAGGTTTACCTGTACCTGTACCGCATAGTGCTGTTTATAGTACCCGGGGTACTATAAACGGCGAATTATAGTACCCGGGGTACTATAAATGGGGACAGATTTTTATTCTGAAATGAGCTGTTAAAAATACAAAACGTGCGCAAAATACACTACTTTTGGAGGGAAAACGTTGCTTGTATGAAGAAAAACAGTAGATAATGCAATCATAGAGGTTCTGATGTATGTTCATAACCTATTTTTACATCAAATCGGTAATTTGAGCACAGAACTTCACATACTATTGTTAGTTTCTTATAGAGCAGATTTCGCATAGGTGCCATATATAGTACCCGGGTACTATAAATGGATTCAATTTTATTTTCGCAAAACCCTAAGTGCCATATATAGTACCCGGGTACTATAAACAGCACTATACGGTACCTGATTATAAGGTAGATTTGCAATACCCACCTGATACCTACCTGATACCTGATCGGGTACTTTCGAACGGTACCCACCTGATTTTGGGTATTTTTGGACTGAAACAGGTACAGGTATCAGGTACAAACAGAAGGCAACAAATGGTAGTTTACGACTGATTTGTTCATTGAAAAAGCATGTAGGAAGGCTAATTTTTCAAAATTTTCTCGCCCTGCTTGGGCCGTTGCCCAAGCAGGCCTCTTCAGACTACAATACTTCCTAATTTCTACTAATATTATACCCAGAATGCTTTCAAAAGCGTTTCTCAAGCTAATTTTGCCAAAATTTCCTCGCCCTGATTGGGCCGTGGTCATGGGAAAAATTTTGCACGTACTTCCTTTTGCAAAATCCTGAGTAAGCCAATGAATAAAGTCGAAGACAAATGGGAACACACTGTATGGATAAAAGGGGTTATGAGAAGCCTTACAAAAGAAGCAAAGATAAACCACCAGAGATGGATGTGCAAAGCGATTCCACACCCCTGCAATATTTTGAGAGTGGGTTTTTAGCATTTTGTGCAGTTTCATAACGAAAAAATCCTAAAATGACTGGAACTAATCTGATTTTAGCTGCCTTTTGAGCCTAAAATGGTAGTTTGAGCGATTTTTCGGCTAAAATCCGGATTTTAACTTTTTATGGGATAATACCTGATACCTAATACCTGATACCTGTATTTTTGTGAATACCTACCTATACCTGATACCTGATTGGGTACTTTTGAAATACCTGTACCTGATACCTGATATTAGGTACTTTCTCAATACCTGCCCACAGTACCATCAAAATAGGACCCCAAATTTGGCCCTAAATTTGGGCCCAAATTTGGCCCCGAAGTTGGGCCCTCAATCCCAAATTTGGGGTGGCCGTGTCGGCGGCCTGCTTTTTGTCGCTTTTTTGGCTCTTCTGTTATTCAAATGAATCTCCTAGCCGGACCGGCAAAAAACTTATCGTTGCGCGGCAGACACTTGTGGCTCTAAACGCATAACCGAAGGCCTTCGCTGCTCTAAAGGTCTAAATACAGCTAAATATTAGATTCACTAATTGCCTGCTGGTGTTAAAGTCATCGATTGAACAGAGTGACCATACAATGCTTTTTAGTCATGTAACAAAATACAGTAATTTGCCTTTTCCAACGAGACAATCAAAGCGGCAACAAACGATGGTACCAGAGATTTCCGCTTATAAGACCACCATAGTTAGAAGACCATGGTCTTTAAATAGGTTTTTGTTTCCAGTTATAGCACCATGGTCTTCTAATAGGTGGTCTGAAAACTGAGTTCATTGACATCCATTTTCCAGTTAAAAGACCATGGTCTTAGTTAAATTGGCCAATTTTAACACGCAAGTAAATGTTTTTAAAGTGAACAAAAGCTGTCTATCGTTAGAAAGCAAGGGCAGAAGTACATTCGAATGTAAAACACGATATTCTGTTTTTGTTTTCGACACAATACAGTACTCTACTGTTTTTCTTTTCGACACAATACAGTACTCTACTATGCTTCAACACTATTTACTTGAAAAATTTCAAAGAAAGTTTTACAAATTAGCCTTAAAATGGTCAGGAATTCCAGGAACAACCATCCACGTCACGATCAATTTAAGAGCCGTTTTTTATAAAACCCAGGCAGGTGGCGGAACATGAAATTTTCTGACCTATACTTTTTATGTGATGAATCGATAGGTCTTCAGTAGAAAACACCACCACTGCGGTATTTTTTCTCTCCGATACATATATTATTGCTGTCATAAATGGGCCAGGCGGTGGGTATACATTCCCCCTCAGTCGGTCATTCCTCCTCACCGATTTTTTTCTTTTTAAAGGCAAAATAGGTGATTTTTGGAAGTTTTTGGGACCGATTCCTGAGATGACCTCCAAGCCCCCCCTACGGCGTTTTCCGGTACATATATGATTGCTGTTGTTTTGCCTTTTAATTTAGCGATTTTTGGCACAGTTTTATTACATACTTCTAGTTTATTCAGTCAAAATGAATTATTTAGCTGCTGTGGTCAGGTGTTGGTTGAGAAAGTACCTGATTATAGAACAGGTACAGGTACTTCGAAAACACAATCAGGTATCAGGTTTAGGTATAGGCATTCACAAAATGCAGGTATCTGGCATTTTGTCAGAAAAGTTAAACTGTTGCATACATGGGCCGGGGGGGGGGGGGTAAGGGGGTATACCCCTCCCCCGCGGCTGACCATACCTCCCCCACCCCCCTCCCGGAGGGAGGAAATTTTCGCTTATTTAAGACAAAATAGGCGTTTTTTGGCCTTTTTTCGGGGATCCCCCCCGCCCCGAGGTCTCCATACCTCCCTCCGGATTTTTCCGGCCCATGTATGAACTGCTGTTATTTCATTTCAGTGACTATGGTATACGTAATTCTGAACCAGTTCATTTCATACAGTACATTTGTTTGAATAATAATAGCAGCTATTGCAAACAGCATGCTACTGCTTCAAATGCAATTCATTTGGCCTGATCAGCTCAATAATCTCATCTCATAAATCTGTCAAATTTGTTTTCCATCATTGGTATTTCAGATGTTTCTCCTTATCTCCTTGTGCTTTGCAACAGTAGCCATGCAAACTGTTTTGGATTCTTGCGCTGGCTCATCGAACTGCCATTTGCCTCTACTATATTTACTCATTCAGCAAAAAATGTGATAAACAAATTCAGCATAAGCTTAGCTGCTATGATAGGTTGGTGCTCCTTTGTGTGATGCACAATGTTCAGAATCTCTAATGGTATGACTTTTTACGCAATTTTGGCTTTTCAGAATGAGTAATTTCTAGAAACTACGACTATATCTCTATTAGAGAAACTCTGCAATACTGTAGCGGTTGCTTAACTAGCGCATGTAGTAACCAAAATCTTGCGACATTCTTGAGCTATTGTTCAGTTCTATTACCTTATATCTTATCGGTTCTACATGTATATCTCAGGGTTGTATATTTTTCCGAAAAAAACCTCAGCCTGTTTTTTTCCAGTTTTTTTCCGGTTTTTTTCCGGTTTTTTTCCTAAATCGCGGAAAAAAACTCCAGCCCAAGTTCTGAGTATCCTAGGCTGGTTTTATGATTCCTAACGCTTTCTAGCGCCTTCCTCAGTCTTGTTAGACCAGAAATACACGTGTTACATTGATATAAATCACGAAACAGGCATGAAACAGTGCCTGACAGGTTCCATAAATAACGCTATATGCAAATTTTCTTACAGCAGTTTGCATTTTTGTTTTTTCATGCCAAATTTGGTCTTTTTTGTTGTTTTTCTAACAGTTTTGAGTCAGTATGGTCTATTATACATAGCAAAAGTCCATTTTTTAAACGAAAAATGACGTAAATTAGCTATTTTTAGCTTGAGTTTTTTTCCGCGATTTATGTTTTTTTCCGACCCTTAGGAAAAAAACCGGTTTTTTTCCGGAAAAAAACTGTTTTTTTCCGGTGTTTTTTTCCCACCTCACATCCCTGGTATATCTAAAGCACTGTTTATGTCATAGTCGTAATGTGAGATGTACCGGTATATGGTGAGATTTACAGACAGTACCACTACCATCCAGAACTGCAGCTAGGCATGATTAAAGAAAGCATCCATAACAATTGCACATGTGTCGGGACTGAATTTACAATGTTATATTATATTAAGAGTCAGTCTCTGAACCGATCGAGTCTTGGTCTTTTGCCATATTCAGACCCCAAAAATGAAACTTTGGCGTGGAGGGCTCAAAGTTGGAGGACTAATACGTATGGATGGGTTATATAACCACCGCAAAGGATATCCCGATTCGACGCTCCACGCTCGAGATACGGCCTTCTGAAAATCGGTCCGCTTAACTATGGGACCAAAATTTCAAAATCGAATTTCTAGCGCACTAATCAGTGTTGGGACTTAAAAATTGGGGGTTTAGGCTATATTTTAGAGTACTTTCAGAATCAACGGTCGAATTCCATTTTCAATGAAAACAATTTTTTTCGACCCATTTTGGAGCCCCTAGCTCGTCTGGGACCCCCCTACACCGTGTTTTTTTATTTCAGAATATTGTAGCGCTATCAATTCCCTACAGTTTGGTATAAGCCACATTGGCTGACCCGTGGAAGAAAGTGGTGAAATATGGCTTCTAAGTTGAAAATCCTCAAATTTGTAGTTTTGGTACTGCACCAAAATTTCCTGCTGGAGTTTCTAGCGCAATAATCAGTGTTGGGACTCAAAAATTGGGGGTTAGGGTAACTTTTAGAGTGCTTTCAGAATCAGCGGTCGAATTCCATTTTCAACGAAAAATTTCTTTCGACCCATTTTGGAGCCCCCTAGCTCGTCTAGAACCCCTTACTCCGTTTTTTTTTGATTTCAGAATATTGGTTATTGAAAAATGGAATTCGACCGATTGATTCTGAAAGTGCTCAAAAGTTACCCTAAACCCCCAAATTTCAAGTCCCAACACTGATTAGTGCGCTAGAAACTCCACCAGGAAATTTTGGTGCAGTACCAAAACTAAAAATTTGAGGATTTTTCAACTTTGAAGCCATATTTCACCACTTTTTCCACGGTCAGCCAATGTGGCTTATACCAAACTGTAGGGAATTGATAGCGCACAATATTCTCGAATGGAAAAAACGGTGTAACTGGGTTCCAGACGAGCTAGGGGGCTCCAAAGGTGATCGAAAAATTTTTTTCATTGAAAATTGAATTGACCGCCGATTCTGAAAGCACTCTAAAAGTTACCCTAAACCCCACTTTTAAGTCCCAACACTGATTAGTGCGCTAGAAACTCCACCAGGAAATTTCTGCGCGGTACCGAAACTAAAAATTTGAGGATTTTTCAACTTTTGAAGCCATATTTCACCGCTTTTCCACGGGTCAGCCAATGTGGCTTATACCAAACTGTAGGGAATTGATAGCGCTACAATATTCTGGAAATAAAAAACGGGTGGGAGGGGTTCCAGACGATCTGAGTTGCTCAAAAGCGGTCGAAAAATTTTTTTTTCATTGAAAAATGGAATTTGACCGTCGATTCTGAAAGCACTCTAAAAGTTAAATTTAAACCTCACTTTTGTCCCAACACTGATTAGCGCGCTAGAAATTCGATTTTTGAAGTTTTGGTCCCATAGTTACTGACCGATTTTCAGAAGGGGCCGTATCTTGAGCGTGGAGCGTCGAATCGGGATATCCTTTGCGGCAGTTACATAACCTACCCAAGCACACACACACACACACACACACACACACACACACACACACACACACACACACACACAAATCAACGAAGTAC
>JASANB010007138.1:0-13149 GCA_030248155.1 Sabatieria punctata
TCCCCAAAGTATCCCCAAAGTGTCCCCAAAGTATGCAAAATATTCTCCAAAGTGTCCCCCAAATGTCCCTAAAGTGTCCCCATAGTATCCCTAAAGTGTCCCCAAAGTGTCCCCCAAAATGTCCATAAAGTGTCCCCCATTGTCCCCAAAGTGTCCATAAAGTGTCCCCAAAGTGTCCAAATTGTCCCTAGTATCACAAAGTGTCCATAAAATTGTCCCCCAAAGTGTCCAAAATGTCCATAAAGTGTCCCCAAAGTATCCCCAAAGTATCCCTAAAGTATTCTAAAAGTGTCCCCAAAATGTCCCTAAAGTGTCCCCATAGTATCCCTAAAGTGTGCCCAAAGTATCCCTAAAGTATCCCCCCAAAATGTCCCGAAAGTGTCCCCAAAGTGTCCCCAAAGTGTCCCCAAAGCATCCCTAAAGTGTCCCCAAAGTATCCCTAAAGTGTCCCAAAACTGCTCCTAAAATGTCTAAGGTGTTCGGGTATGTGTTCGGGTATGTGTGTTCGGGTATGTGTATGGGTGTGTGTTCGGGTATGTGTTCGGGTGTGTGTTCGGTGTGTGTGTTCGGGTATGTGTTCGTGTGTGTGTTCGGGTGTGTGTTCGGGTATGTGTTCGGGTATGTGTTCGGGTGTGTGTTCGGGTATGTGTTCGGGTGTGTGTTCGGGTATGTGTTCAGGTGTGTGTTCGTGTGTGTGTGGGTGTGTGATCGGGTGTGTGGTCGGGTGTGTGGTCGGGGATGTGTTCAGGGTGTTTTGGGTGTGTTCGGGAAGGTGTTCGGGTTTGTGTTCGGGTATGTGTTCGGGGCTGTGTTCGTAGGGTGTTCGGGGGGTGTTCGGAGGGTGTTCGGAGGGTGTTCGCCCGCCACAAAAATTTCATGACGAACACAGACTTTGTGTTCGTCGAGCAATGTGTGCCATATGGCACAGGGTGAATTCGAAAGGGATAAGATAGCCTAAATTTCGGGACTTAGAAAACCGTTGCACTTATGGAGGTTTGACTGTACATAAACGTCTATGTATGTGCCACTATATTTGTTCGCAGAAAACCGTTATCTCCGCAAATTGTGTGTAGACTAGACGTGGATTTTCAGCGTGATCATCTTAACCAAGTTATGCCTCAACCACCTCATCAAGTCAAAGGGGTCAATAGTGAACATCAGCAGTGTGGCCAGTCTGAAAGCGGTAAAACCATAATAAGAATGCGTTCAGGACAGGGGGCCGAGTTTTAAGTTGTTTTTTTGTGTTTACGCTCCACAGCCTATCCATGTAGATGAGACAAACAGAATTTCTACGGCTTTACTGGCTGGCGGTGCGGTTCAGTTCACAATAAACTGTTTTTGGTATTTCCTCTAGCAAATTTGATGCAATGAATTTTCGGACCTCAGTATTACAGTCATGTCTCATAAATTCGGACCTCGTTAATTCAGATATTCTCCTTCCGGACAAGATTAGGCCAGGTTTCAATTTTCCCCATGTTATAGGCAATTTTTCAATTCAGATACGAATTTTCGAGAACAAACCGTTTGAGTGAAGCTCAAAAAAGCGATGAAACATTTTTATCTATATTGTACTGTAGTTTTTCTATGAATCGGTTACTTTGTTACAGGAACCTATGCACACCTATTACTGTATTTCAAAGGCGGGCCTTGACAAGTTTTCCAAGTGTTTAGCCATGGAACTCGCTGATAAACACGTTCGCGTTAATGTTGTCAAGTGCGTTCTTTTCTTATGTACCGGGTTTTTTTTGTAAATGAGCGCATGGGCTTGTTTTAGGTTTTGGCACTTTTTCCCTTCACATTGACACCGAAAATATGCCCATGGAAACTTGATTTTTCCGCTCTTTTCTGGTTAAATACAATTAGAGCAGAGGCAAATGAAGTCTTTCAACGGTGTTTGTTGGTCAATCAACTGTGACCGTGCAAATATGTAGCTTCGCGTTTTTCATTCACTCTTTCGATTTTTCCCTCAATTTACTTGTTTTTCACGATGATTTTGCTTGTTTCCATGCATTTTACATGCCAATTTACAGTATTCCCTCCAGACTCACAAAATGTTTAAACCAAAAATAAGTCCATAGGCTTATTTACGGAAAGGGAAACCTAAAATAAGCCCAGGTGGGCCTATTTTCGGGAAAACCCCGCACTGCACATTTTACTACGGCTGGCTTCAGAGCAAATACTGAGCATATTTTAGTCCAGCAGTGATTCGAACTCCGATCTTTGAAACGATCGGGATCAGTGGCGATCAAGTTGGTCCTGTAAGTTAAGAGCATACTGCACATGTAACAGAGCCACTCCCTACCGTCAAAGCAACCCCGAGACGGTTTTACCAGCCCTCCTAGCATATTTTTTGCAATTATCTATAATTTCGGACACGAAAACTGCTAAAATTGTTTGTAAAACAGCTCTGTCTGAGCCCACCAGTAAAAGCACTTTTTTCGCGATTTTTAGCCCACCGATTTTTCCTACTCTACTACTCCCTTTCAGCGGCCGGTGTATGACCTGTTATATGTAAAGTATATAAAAAGCAAAAATGGAAACTTGCTAAACATTCATTTCACAATGCAGTTTGTGGAGATGGCCAAAATGAGGCATCCGCTCGGTCGAATCGGCGAACCAATCGAAGTGGCCAGGGCGACGGCCTTTCTGGCCTCAGATGACGCCTCCTTTTCCACTGGATGTCTGTTCCCAGTGGACGGTGGTCGGGCCACCCATTGAAGGGACAAAGCCCAATCTAGACCCTCATTTCTGGCAGATGTTGCCCTCTAGGTCGTCTGTCAATCTTTGAAATACATTGTAGGTTACTTTTTCTATTTCAACTGTAAATAACTCGTATTTCACGTGTAATTTGTCGTCCATAAACTACGACATTCAAAAATTCAAAAATTTGCACCCCCACCGCTGCCCGACGTTTTTCGACGTTTTCGACACAACCCCCTAAAAACTACAACGTTTTTGACTGACACCCCCTGCCCCGCGATTAAACATGGTACTGGCTCTGGACCTCTGACATTGAAAGATGTACATACGTAGTGCTGTAGAAGCTATGAAAAAGAAACTTTTTGGCAATTAACTACCGTTTTGGCGGTGTTAGTGCGATACGCCGACCGGTGCGTTACACCGACCAATTAAAAGGGTGCCTTACGCCGACTGGGTGGTGCTTTACGACGACTGGCTTGGTGCCTTACGCCGACTCGACCTAGGAGCCTCAACCTGTAGGTGCTTTACGCCGACTGGCCAGGTGCCTTACGCCGACTCCTCTGGTGCGATACGCCGACTATATTTTGTGAACACTGGCAAGGCAAACATACAGTTAATGCAGATACCAGAGCTCATACATTCAGAGGGTTCTCTACCGTCTACTGTCGATCGGGAGTGACAGTAACAGGCAACCGGCAACCCTTCTAATTTAAAGGGGTGCCACAGTCACTAATACTGTAGTACTTTCATTCTAGTGTTAAGAATTATTATAGGCTTTATCAGTATTTTGGACGCTCCCAATAGTTCTAGAGTCAACTATAATTAACGAAATTGTAGTGCCACAGACTGATTACAGACTGCCAGCACGGTTTTCTTAGTGGTCGCTGTATGGTGACACAACTTATATGTTGTCTATCCCATGTAGGTTTTTATTTTTAAAGTTTTTTCAACTGGGGACATAAAGTTCTTATTGCGAATGTATCGATGGTTTGTACGTCACGGCTTGAGATAGGCCTAATTTGTAGTACTACAAACTACAGTGCATTACTTTTGGACTTAAATTTGATCACTCTATATAAACTAAGACTACAAATTGAAATTCTCTAAGGAAATACCGACATAGCACATGTGCCACATACCCTGGCCGGACTTATGCATGAACTATGCACAAGTATACAGACACACACATACAGAGGCTATTAGGTTAAAAAGTTACAAGTCGGCGTATCGCAACTGTTGAGTCGGCGTAAGGCACCTGCTCAGTCCACGTAAGGCACCTTAGGTGTAGTCGGCATTTCGCACCTGCTCAGTCGTCGTAAAGCACCACCCCAGTCGGCGTTTAGCACCTAGTCGGCGTATGGCACCTCTCCGCAGCAATAAAGTCGGCGTAAGGCACCTGAATCGTTTTGGCAGTTGGGGGGGACATTAAGAGTCGGTCTCTGTACCGATCGAGTCTCAGTATTCAGAACCCAAAATTGAAACTTTAGGCTAGAGAGCTGTAAGTTGGTACACTAATACACACTTATGAGTTGTCTTTCGGCCCCAAAGGATTAGTGGATTTGACGCTCCAATCCCGAGATAGAGCCTTCTGAAAATCGGCCTGCTTAACTATGGGACCAAAATTTCAAACTCTAATTTCTAACCTACCAGCTGGAGTTTGAAGATAAAAATTTGGGTTTTTGCGTAACTTTTTGGAGTACTTTAAGAATCTGCAGTCCAATTTTGTTTTTGGAGGAAAAAAAAATTTTTCGACCTCTTTGTGGGCCATAGCTCGGCTGCAACCCCCCCCTAGAGGCGCGTTTTTATTTGATAAGTTTGTAGTGCTTTTTATAAGCTTCATTGTGGTATAGACTATGGTACGATTGCTGGTGGCCATTCCAGTGAAAATTGGCCTCAAATGTGACGAACTCGAAAAATTCGCATGTTTCACTATAGACATAATTTTCAAATCGAATTTCTGACTTATTTAAACGGAGTTGAGCTGTGAAAATTTGGGTTTCAAGAGTACTTTCAGTGTGCTTTCGGAATATTTAGTGGATTTAGAATTTCGAGGAAAAAATTTTTTTCAGACCTCTTTGACGGGCCATAACTCCTGGAACCCCCTAGAGGCGCTTTTTTATTTCATAACTTTGTTGCGCTTTTTATAAGCTCCATTTTGGTATAGGATATGGTACGATTGCTGGTGGCCAATCCAGTGAAAATTGGCCTCAAATGTTGAGAACTCATAAAAATCTGGTCTTCCAAATGAGGGAATTTTTCGAGTTTGTAACCTATGAGGCCAATTTTAACTGGATTGGCCACCAACAATCGTACCATATTTTATACGAAAATGAAGCTTATAAAAAGCGCTACAAAGCTACATGAACTACAAAAGCGCCTCTAGGGGGATTCTAACCGTGTTATGGCCCGCCAAAGAGGTCGAAAAAAAATTTTTTTCCTAGAAATTCTAAATCCACTAAATATTCCGGAAAGCACACTGAAAGCACTCGGAAACCCAAATTTTCACAGCTGAACTCCGTTCATTAAGTCTGAAATTCGATTTGGAAAATGATGTCTATAGTGAAACATGCGAATTTTTCGAGTTCGTGACATTTGAGGCCAATTTTCACTGGATTGGCCACCAGCAATTGTACCATATTCTATACCAAAATGAAGCCTATAAAAAGCACTACAAGGTTATGAAATAAAAAAGCGCCTCTAGGGGGGGTTGCAGCCGAGTTATGGCCCACCAGAGGTCGAAAAAAATTTTTTTTCTTCCAAAACAAAATTGGACTGCAGATTCTTAAAGTACTCCAAAAGTTACGCAAAAACCCAAATTTTAATCTTCAAACTCCAGCTGGTAGGTTAGAAATTCGAGTTTGAAATTTTGGTCCCATAGTTAAGCAGGCCGATTTTCAGATGGCTGTATCTCGGGATTGGAGCGTCAAATCCACTAATCCTTTGAGGTCGAAAGAGAACTCATAAGTATGTATTAGTGTACCAACCTACAGCTCTCTAGCCCAAAGTTTCAATTTTGGGGTCTGAATAGGGCAAAGGGCCAAGACTCGATCTGTTCAGAGACTGACTCTTAACTGTGTCGAGTTTTCCTTGTAATACAGTTGTGGACAAAAAGGGCACCTAAAAACCGTCGACGTTTTCGGTACCTACCCCCGCCCCCTGCGACGTTTTCCGACGTTCAACCCATCGCCCCACCCACCCCCTCTCTGAACGTCGTAGTTTATGGACATCCCTAAGGGGGCAGTGGTTAGCAGTCCAAGCTTTCAGGCTTTTCAGTTTGTACATAGTTAGTGGTTAGTAGTTAATTTTTGGTCCCTGGTGGCTGTGCAAAAATGACCACATCGGTTTTGGGGAGGGTTTTGGGTACTAAAATGCACTAAAAATCGCAAAAATCGCTATATTTGGGCTCATCTCAGCCTGCCTGATCCGGCTCAACCCTCAACCTGCCACCTTCAACTGATAATCTGTTGCGTGCGTGTACATACGTACTGTATGTACTGCATGTATGACTTATAAGCGATACTGTTACCTTGATTTTTGTTTATGCATACGAACAGATTTATTCCAAAAGTCTATTCAGAAGTTCAGCAGATTTCGTGTTTACAGGTCTTCTTACAAGCTTCCTTTATCCATGAGAATCGGCAAAATTTGGCCTGGTCTGGACACGATTTCAGCATGTCCACGCAACCCTCGTACTTCTTGCTAGGATCTGCAATTTGTTTGCAATTTGCTTATCTGTAGCTGTAGAATGAGCAACTGTTGCATGCGGATACGCATTACGCAAAGTGCGCAGTGCATTTCAGAATGCGTATACGCAAACGCATTTGAATTTCGTTGCGCAATTTTATTACGCATTCCGCCAACAGTTTGCGTATTTTTGCGTAATGCGTAATGAAAAATAACTCCCTTTTCGAATGTCTTGCAAAAAATTAGTTCAATTTCCTACCATACTGTTGTTTTTCCTGCAGCTAGTGTAAAGGTGAAGGTTTCCTGAGCGTGACCAAAAGTTTGCTGAGGAATTTTGAAGCTTTAGCTACGTAAGCTGCGCCTGCTACAGTATACTTATAAAGAGGGAACCTTTTATTACGGGGATAGGAAATGCGGGACAAATTTAGTCTCCACGACTTTGAGCAGCATCTTTTTTATGCTCAGACTATCTGTTAGTACTTCCACTCTATGTTTATATGGTTGAAAATCCTATTAACATTTTCTTTAGGTCGCTTATGAAAATGCACATAAGGCAAAACTCCTAAATCTCTTCCCTGTTGAAAACAGTATAATATATACATACGTGGTACTGTACTGCAATTGTTTTAAGGCAGTATTCATCCTCAAGCCACTAGTATGTACATGTATCTAAAAAACCTAGATTAGAAAGTTAGAGACCTAAGAGCATACTGTTGTGCCAAAAAAAGGTTGAATACTGTAGTGAAATTTCTTCATGTTTCCAAGATTACGCATACGCATACGCAATACGCAAAGTACACATTGGTTTCTGCTATGCGTATACGCAAACTCATACGCATTTGTCGTTGGAATGCGTACGGATACGCATTTGAAAAAGCCGGTATTAAAGAAGACTAGAACTAGCTACCGCATTGTCCGCAAGTGACGGGACAGCTGTCGCCAGCGAACGCATTCCTGCCATCTCTGCAGTACTTTTTCAACTTTTCACAGCTTGGGAACTTGTCATGACAGCCCTTGTAGTCTTCTGGGTTCTTGCCGTCTAGAACAGCTGACAAGATACACACACAAAATAGAATGTATTTCGTTAAAAAAGACTATAAATGGCTGCTCACAGAGTTTTCCACCTATAAGACTCCTCCGGTTATAAGACCCGGGTCTTATAACTGGTTTTCTTTTCCGATTATAAGACCCAGCTCTTATAGCAGGTGGTCAGAAAGCAGGGTCTCTCAGGGGGAATTTTCCAGTATAAGACCCGGGTCTGAGCTCAAAATTGGGTGTTTTCGTGCAAATTTTTTACAAGATAACTAATCCATATGGAGTTTTTGATTCCAGTGTATTTCATGCTTTTCATGCAAAACATCGAGTTTTAATTGTAAAATATAGATTTTCCACCTACAAGACTCGGGTCTTATAACTGGTGCAAAAATGTGACCCCAAATTTCGGTATTTTCCGGTTATAAGACCCGGTCTTATAGGCGGAAAACTTCGGTACTGCTCAGCTCTTTCAGTTTAGGAAAGTTCTACGGAATTTCAAAGTTCACGACAAGAAGACACCGGAAGCAATGAACCAACCGCAGGAGAGACCCTTGTTGCAGTTGTCTTCGCAGTTGGGCGGCGGGTTGTGTTTGAGTTCGTGGTTGCACATTATATCGCAACATTTCTTCAAGTCCCAGCTTTTGGGGCGCCCGTCCTCCTCTGCGCAGTTTCCGCAACTTCTGTCCCATCTGGCTTGGACCAGAGCTACCAAAACGAGGCCGACAATTAGCTTCAGCATAGTTCGGGGTTGCGTTTTAACTGCGCACAGTACAGGCAGGAAGAATAAAGGACTGTCAAAATTTGCGCTAGCCACTTGCTTTTATAGTAGCTTTTGGTAGAATCAGCTGTATAATCACATAGCTTTGTCAAACATAACTACAGGTGATGTTAGAACAGAATGATTTACCTTTCCTAAATGCCATTCTCTTTTAACTGCTGGCCATAAACAGCTGGCGCTTAGAAAAATCTAACAGCATAGCTTTTAAACAGGTGTTTCCACTAAAAATAATTAGGCCGATAACTAGCGACAGTTCACAGCTAGACAGTTTACAAAGAAAAGTCACATTTAGCCGTAAGTTCCCCAATTTTAGAGCCTCAGCTGCCCGCTTAGTGCATTATACGTATGGCCGGCCAGTGGCAACACCAATCATTCCTGTAAGTTTCAAAGCCATACTCTTTGACATAAAAGTAAGAATATCAGGGATTGCACGAAAAGAGCTTTTACTTTTGCAACGTTTCGATACTCTTTTAGTTTCCGGAAAATTTGAATTTCCGTAGACCGCCCTGATTCTTAGTTTTTGGGTCAAACCAGTATCCACACTTCCGTAGCTTGTGGCAGCCAGTTATATCGTTAATTTTTGCTGAGAATTTGAGCCAAATCTATAAAGAATTGACTGAGGAGGAATTGTTTGAGTGAGGGTAAAAAAAGCTATGGACATTTCTTATTTATACTGTATTTAAAGATTTATATTCAATAGATCATGTTTCATTAGTTTATGCGGGTCAGTAGGGTTTAGAATCTAAAAACCTTTACATACAAATTTCTTATCATTATATGTAGTGTTGATCAAAAAGACCGCCTGGTCATGGCCACTTATTCAATTTTCCGAATAAATTTAATCGGCCGCGATTCTGTCAATTCTCAACCGATTGAAAAGATTTCTGGCACGGTTATTTTATTAATGTTGGTTGCAGTTTGTTTTGCCCAAGTCCTAGCCGGCTAGCCTTCGTTAAGCCTGAGTTATACCTTTCCGAAACGAACTGAAATTAATTTTCAGACGTCAATTTTGAACATTCAATGTATTGTACTGTACACACCTAACGAATCTTTCATAGGATCTTTCCCAACCACGGATAGGTTTGCACGTTAACCAATGTTTGTAGGGTTTTTTTATCTTTTTAAGAGGTGAAAATTGGCATTGTGAAAGCAGGGCTGTACGAACTAGGTGCGTCAGAGCACTTTTTGCCTCATAACCAAAGTTGTTGGGGGCCCGAGATCGGTGCTGTGATGCAACCTATTCTGCGCAACGCGTCATGGTAATGCTAATTTGCGGAACGAAAAAAATAAACTTTTTCGGTAGTTGGGATGAACGCGGGTTTTTTAGTGAATTAGAATCTACAAACCTCGGGGATTTAAAAAATGTATTCATATTGATTCTAGGTGGAACAGTTCCAGAGATATAAACTGTCAAATTTGGCCGAAAATGCTAAAATAATGGCCGTTTTTGGCGATTTTCAGATTTCTGGGGGGATTGAAATAACTCGGGAGCAGCTCAACCGATTTGGCTGAAATTCACATATATGGTGTAAAACTTTGTTTTACGTCGATTGAGACACATAAGAACCCTGAAATAGGCACTAAGGGTTTGGATGGTCAGGGAATCCATTTTTGACCTAACTATAATCACAATTGATTCAAAACACTTGTAAGTACATTTTCAACCACAGTGGAGGGCTTGAACTACTTTCATAACTAGCAGAGAAAAAATCAAATAACCTAATCTTGGAAAAACCGGGATTACGGTATCAGGGTCAATTTTTAAGGGTTCTTATGCATCAGAATCGATGTAAAACTAAATTTTGCACCGCACCTGTGAGTTTCAGCCAAGTGGGTTGAGTTGGTCCTGAGTTATTTCAATCCCCCAGAAATCTGAAAATCGCCAAAAGTGGCCATTTTTAGCATTTTCGTCCAAATTTGACAGTGTATATCTCTGGAAACGTTCTACCTAGAAGCAGTATGAATACGTCCAATGACTATGAATTTTGAAATCCCCGAGGTCTGTAGATTCTAATTCGCTAAAAACTCGCGTTCATCCCAACTACAGAAAACGTTGTGTTTTTTCGTTGCGCAAATTAACATTACCATGGCGCGTTGCGCAGATTAGGTTGGACCACAGTACCGAGCTCGGGTCCCTCTACAACTTTGGGTATAAGGCAAAAAGCGCTCCGACGCACCGATAAAGGAGTTATTCGCAAAAAACCGCCAGTCCGCTCTTTTTTGACATGCACTTTTAGTGGGATCGTGGATTACAATCACACCAACTAAGGTACGGTGTTGGTGCGATACGCGATACAGTAACACAATGAACACCTAATTAGGCTATGCAGATGTGTCTTGTTTGATGTTCAGAGGGCACCACCTTCATTTTTGGCAATGCTAATTTTACAATTTCACTGAAAGTAAAATTCCGCCGTCCCACGTTTTAACCAGCTGTGCTAGAAAGCTAGCTTTTTCAGCGATTAAAGACCCTATAAAAACATTGGGTAACCTAACCTTGCAAAGTTTGGGAAAGATCCTGTGAAAGATTCGCGAGGTACGTACAGTACAATATGTTCATATTTGACATTCTGGTCAGTTCGTTTCCGAAGGCATAACATAACTCAAAGCTACAGAAGGCTAAACAGCTACAATTTGGCCAAAACAAACTTTTAACAACTAATACGTAATAATAATAACAATTGTGCCCATAATCTTTTCTATCGGTCAAAAGTTGATGAAATCGTGGTCATTTGAAGTTATTCTGAAAACTCAAAATTGTATGTATGTACGTAGGTAGAGAAGCAAAATGATAACTGATGGTATTATCAATAATAAACTCAATCTGCGAAATTGCATTCAGGTTGTCGCCTACAGTAGTTACGACGATAACCCGTGCGATTCAGGTTTCATGCGTTCTACTACAATTTCACATAGACGAGCTACGTTACTACTCTTATTCTAACTAAAAAATTTTTAAATCCCTGAAATATTTTTTGAAGAGCAGCTTTACTGCTGCTTGTAGTCTAACTTTGGCATAGAGATGTGCACGGGCACCTTTTTTCCGGCCCGGCCCGGCCCGGCGGGCCGATCAGGTGAGGCATGCCCGGCCCGCCATGCCCGACGGGCATGAAAATCGGGCCCGGCCCGGCCCGCCCAAAATCCGGCCCGGCCCTGTCCGGCCCGTTAATTTTGCATTGTCTTACTAAATTTTTGAAAATTTGTCATGAATTTTCAGATTAAAAGCTAAATTTCATGTTAAGCTTTGGAAATTGAAATTTTAAAACAGCGAATTTCAAATTTAGCCGCTTGTGGTATTCCACCCTCCACGCTGGTTGGTGGACGCTTTTCCGAGTTTTGTTGGATACACTGCCCTCTTCGATAAGCCATTCATGCCACCAGCGCATGCTGGTATCTGTTAGAGGCTCTCGTTCTATTCCAATTTGCAGGCGGAACATTCTCAGTGCTTTTGGTCCACTCAAAGTGTATCGCGCATTCTAGACGTTCCTTAAAGCTATCACAACTGCTAAAAACGTCGATTTGTGTTGAAAAGTGAATAAAGCGTCAACCCACTATGGTTTAAGAATGTTTTCAACACTCAAACACTAGCCTAATCGCGCACAAGCCACTTGTATTGTATTTAGCGTCACTGTTGGAAATTTCAGTTTGCGGTAGAATTGCCCGTTATCAGGCATTTCGTGATGAAATAAGCTGAAATTTTAAACAATAAAATTCGAAGTATATCCACATATCATGTCCAAAAATCAGCCGATTCGGTCCACAATCAAAAAAGTTCTGAGCTTGCGAAACCGGGCGGGATATGTGAATCACCCTGTACTAATACCATACAATGTATGTACATTACATATCCAGGGCAGTGTGGGTGGTTGACACCCTTATTAAAGCCAGACGCAGAAGTTCAACCCTATAAATCAAAGTATACACTGGAATGTAAGCCTGAGCTCCAATGCTAAGCTAATCAAGGTGTTCTTTTTTGTATTCTGCTGTTCTTTATGCATGCCCGAGGGACATAAAAATCGGGCCCGGCCCGGCCCGGCCCGGCCCGGGGGGCTGAAAATGGTGCCCGGCCCGGCCCGGCCCGGCCAAAATCGTTGTTGTGCACATCTCTACTTTGGCACATAAAATAAAAGAACTACAAATACAAATACATGTACAACATGAATCAGAATATTGTACAATGAAAGATTAGGTTTAATGTTTCGACGGTATAGTCAGCCGACGTTTTCGTGTTAAACTGTGTTTTTAGTTTAGTCTTTAAGTATGGATATTTCAACTTAAAGGCGGATTTTGTTTGGTGCTGTACAGCACTTCACTTACTGTATCAAAGGTATCAAAGTTTACTGGCATGTTAAAACCTTACTTCACTATGCAGCGAAAAACAGGTACCAGCATAAAACACGAAAAACAGGTGCCAGCATAAAACTGTACTGTATATTCTCGATTTTAAGTGTTGCGCGTTTCTATTTTTTAAGTGTTTTTGTAAAAACTACAGCATAAGTTTCTCTATGACACTGTTTAACAATCATTTATTCCATTCAAAAATAAATAAATGAAAGAAAGGTTAACTTAATCAAGTTAGGCATGTGCAATGGCTTAGCTGGGAAACGAAGTTCGATTATCGAACACCGCACCTTTGCATATGGAAATAACATGCCAAGTCCCTCCTGCATACCACCTTGAAAGAAGATATATTTTTGTCTCGAATTCGATTTCCGTTTTTCCTAACTTGCGTGAGTGCCTGAGTGTCTAATCGAGAGAGGCTTCTGTTCACAGTTTGGATGGATGGTACGCATGGATATCGTCCTAAATGAACGGAATCCGGATTAAAGCAACCACTTTACCATACCTTTACATCCAAAACTTGGACATTACTATGTATCTCATGGGCAGGGCATTGTAGCCGGCTAACGGCCCAACCCTCCCTCTGGTCCGCTCGTTCAGTATTGCATAAT
>JASANB010007140.1:0-23748 GCA_030248155.1 Sabatieria punctata
GTGCGTAAAATAGTTTGAGCTTCTGACTCTTCACTGCATAAATAAATGGCTGACCTATTAGTAATGCTCTGTCTGGCCGCATGGGCATTTGCTGACATTAGGCTGTTATTTGATTTCCACAATTGCAATTGCCATGTGATCTTACCTACCTCAGCTGTTGTGGACGGCAAATTGCTCGTGCTGAAAATGACGAAAATTGGGGAAGACTCGTGTTCTTTCTTATGCTTGTAACCTTTTCTGTTTGGTTAATCATAATTTGACTTCATAAAAATTCCTGCATCTTCATATCAGGGTTAGTAACTTTCCATAAATGCGTGTTCCTGGCTGGTTTGATTCTAAATTACTTGCTCTTTACTCGATCTTCTTCGTCTGGCACGTAGAGTGCTATCAGCCTTGCTCTTGCTCGCTTAACTATGCCCAAAGGTAAAAATGATTGTGTGTGGGCTTCATACATGTGCATCCGGGTGCCCAGGGGGGACTAAAATAAAAGTCTACCAAACGTTGCTGGAGGCTGCTAGAAAACATCAGGATGCGTTTTCAAGCCACAGAAATCAATTTTGGAAACTACGCACCCTTCCTTCGGGCAACCGGAAATTTTCGTAAATTTTCTTCTGACAAAATTTGTGTTGGAAATCGGTTTTTTTGCGCAGTTTTTGTCAAAACTCAACTTTAATTAGAAAGTTCTAAATTTTTCAGTAAAATTTTGGAATTTTCCCTCAAATCAAATTTTCCGACAAAAATTGAATTTCGCGCCGAAAATTTAAGCATTTCGCCAGGCAACCACGAATGGAGATTTGGCTGTCCCCCTCTGAACTGCCTGCCGACCATGCACATGTATGATGCGATGCGCTTTAAGTCTAATTCTTTCCTGCCTTGGAGCGAAAGAGTTTGAGGCGTTTAATCCGATTGGATTTGCGGGAGTCTTACGATCTACGATCAGACTCGTGGTCCATTTCGCGTCTCCCCATCTCGGACGTTGCCCTCCTTTCACTGCCAGCCACTCCTAGCCATGCTGCTGGGTGCCGGTCACCAGGAGGGCGGCCGGCGTGTTGATGCCATGATTCTGACAGCTCCCGACAGCCGCCGGTGCCCCACATGCCGGAGGGCTCCCAGCATAGCTGGTTTCTCAGACAGCTTCTGACATCGTAGATCTTCTTCCCAACGCGGCATGCTTTGTGGAGCGGCTTCGGTGCTTAGGCAGATCCAGTCGGTTCCCATTTTACCTACTCGCTGTAACCAGCTTTCGGTGGTCTAGGTTGGGCTTTGTGCCGACCACCAACTCTTTGCGTTGCGGTAAGAAACTTGCCGCGCCGAGAGGATGAGCGCACGACGTCGCGCTCAGTGGTTATGACAGTCAGGCGCTTAACGCCGTTTATGGTACCGACACCATCCATATAAGGTGCCGGTACCATTAGGGTAGTGGTACCATATATGATACGGGCGCCATTATGGTACCACACCACTACCATATGGTACGAAATCTGAACAGAGTGGCACCATATATGGTACCGGTACAACGCGAAGGTGGGGGTACCATATATGGTACCACCACAGTCGCCGAACCATATAATGGTACCGGCACCTTACGTATATGGTGTCGGTACCATAAACGGCGTTAAGTGACTGACTGTATGAGGCCTAAACCACTACACCAATTGTGCCGGCTGGCGTTTAGAACGGGCTTGTATAGGCTAGGGTAAACCAAAGAAAAACTTACTAATTGCTGCTGTTTAGGTGCGATGGCGGGTCCGGAGGTAGGGGAGAGCAGTTCTGACTCTGAAGAAGAGATAGAGCGTGCAGACAGGCCCAGCCTCTACAGTTGCAACACTGCAAGCACCACCAACAGCCATCACCACCTAATCTACAGTACTGCGGACTCCTCTCTGTCCGAGTGCGAGACCGAATCTGAGTCTGAGCTCGCCTACAAGACTGGCGCAAAACAGCGGAATGGCTTTCTGCCCTCTCACAATCACTACTTGCTCACCGAACTGGAGGAGGAGGAGGAGGAAGCCTCCAAGTACGAGTCGGTGCCACTACTCACTGCCATTTTCGTCTATTTCTCCTACGGACTACTGGTTCTGTTTGCCTATTTGAGAGAGTTCCTCAAACACCTCGGACTCACTATGCTCAGCAATGCTCAGGAAACACCTGCACAACTTGTAAGTTGGTCTTTATTTGCCAGCAGCAGCCTACTTACTATCTTCCGCACTTAGTGGTTGGCTATTCTAAAGAATAGTAACTCCTTCGTCAGGTTTTGTTGCTGTAGCAGACCAACTGAGACTAGGGTAAATATTTAGAATCATCAATTTAATTGACACCATGTAACACAATACAATGCACATACATGTAAGTGGGGGATCTGGGGCATACATGTAACAGGGGGTCTGCCTCCACTCGACTTAGGCCAGACCCCTACCCGGATGGGAAACCCCACTCGAGACGAGTTTTCCGCCCCACCCCTCCGGTTTTTCTGGCAAGTGATTTTTTGAACAATTTTTTACAATTTCAGACACAAAAATTGCCAAAGTCACCTGCAAAACAGCGCTTTTCAGCCCAAATTTGCGATTTTTTTCGATTTTTGAGCGGTTTTTAGTGCCCAACCCCTCCCAAAATTTGGGCTCGGACTCCCCGGCCGGCGCCAGACCGCCAACCCCCTTCCCCCAACGGCGGATGACCTGTTACATGTATGGTCTGGGGTATGCCGCCCCCACCCGATTTATAGGCCAGATCCCCAGCCCCCCTCCAGAGTCGATTTTCCGCCTCCCCTCCGCTTTTTCTGGCAAGTAATGTTATCTTCAAATGTTTACAATTTTTTAGAATTTCAGACACTAAAATTGCTCAAATCATCTGTTAAACAGCACTTTTTAGCTGTATTTCAGCCCAAGTTAGCTTTTTTTTACGACTTTGGGCCCAAAATTGCGATTTTTTCTTGATTTTTGAGCGTTTTTATGCCCAATCCCTTCCTCAGCAAAGGTAGAGACAAACAACTTTTTTCGTTCAGCTCAGGAAAAATTTGAAACGTTTCTGTGAGCTCAATTCCTGGCCGTTTGTTCTGTAAATTGGTCTAGATCTTGAGTTTTTGTAGAAACTGTAGTGGCTAACAAATTTGCAGCTTGTTAGCTCTGCAATGGTTGTTCAAAATTTTCCGTTCGGGTGAGCTGAGCAGAAAAATCGTTTGTTTCTACCGGTGCAGATTCACAAACCCTTACTCCCCAACCTGTTAATTACATGTATGAAGAGCAATCTACAAACGTTGTGTCGGTTGTATGTGTAGTGTATAGTAGTTAGTACTTAGTAGTAGTTAGTGGTCATACATGTGCATGGTCGGCGGCTCAGAGGGGGACGGCCAGGTCTCCGTGCGTAGTTGCCTGGATATAGGTCCTAATTTTCGGTGGGAAATTCAAGATTTGGCGGGAAATTTAAATTTTTGCCCAAAAATTTGGCGAAAAATTCAAAATTTTCGTATAAAATTCAAAAATTTGCGTGTAAAATGAAATTTTCGACAAAAAATTGCCAAAAAACCACTTTTCTGACAGAAACATTGTCAAAAAATCGAAAATTTCCGGGAAAATTTGAAGAAATTTCGGATTTGGTGCGTAGTTGCCTGGAGGAAGGGTGCGTAGTTGCGTAGTTGCCAAAATTGATTTCTGTGGCTTAAAAACGCATCTGGAGGCTTTCTAGCAGCCTCTAGCAACATTTGGTAGATTTTCATTTTCGTCCCCCCCTGGGCACCCCCCATGCACATGTATGTTAGTGGTGGTGGTGTGTTTGTAGGATTTCGTTCCCTTGTACAGTGACTTCGAATCGTTGTATGGTCGTTATCTTTACCGTAGAGTGCGCGACTGCTGGAACCGACCGCTGGTCTCTGCGCCCGGAGCGGTTACGCATGTGATGCGGCGAAAAATTACTAACAGCGGCTGGAATATAGAGTGAGTTCGGCCTCTAACATTAGCCCAAACGCGGCAGTACTTGTAGTATTCTATTTATTTTTACAACAAGAACAACATTTGAGTGCGGTGTATAATTTCAGACTGACCGATAGAGCGCAGGAAGTGATAAATATGGGCTCTTACAACTATTTGGGCTTTGCCTCCAATCAGGGTTCGTGTACACAGTCGGCCGCCGATTCAATTGACGATTGGGGACTGGCTAGCTGCTCCTTTAGACACGAAGCTGGTAGGTCAATTGTTATCGGTAGCTCAGTTTTTCATAGCTGATTGATTACCAAACATGGGCCGGAAAAGATGGAGGGGTATGGCTTTTCGGCGTGGGGTTGCAGAGTATAAAACCGCTTTCCCAAAATAGGTCGTCTGTTTTTCGGAGGGGTACGGACCGCCGAGGGGTCTGAGATCAAGTCAGTCTCAGGAAAAAAGGTCGCGTTCCCAAAAAAAGTCGCCTGTTGGCGAGGGGATAACCCCCTCACGCCCCCGCCCCATGTGTATGCTGATTGCGAATCTAACTAAAATTTCACGCTACTCAACAATACACCAACCAAAGCATACGCGTATTAAGTCGAAGGGGTGAGGGGTCTCTGAACCGGAATTTTGTGGGTAAAATCGGACTGAGTTCTCAAATTTTGGCTAAATAGAGCTAAAAATCCTTTCTACAAACAATTTTAGCCATTTTCGTGTCTGAACTCGTTAAAAAATTCTAAAAATTGAGCCGAAAGTTGCTGCCAGACCCAGAAAAATCGACACGGGAGTGAAAAATGATCAGTTCAGAACGGACCCGAAACCCCCTGTCAGTCAGAGGAATTTGTTCTATGTAGCAAATTCCCCTGACTGACTGCTGCATACATATGGTCCAGTCGGTTAGGTCAGTTACAAACAAACAGCGTGCTTGGCTAATTCGGCTTCCAGTTCCTGCTGTCCAAAGTTGTCGTTCTTCACTGGTGACAGAGGTTTGGGTTCAATCCGGCGTGTGTTCCTTGGTGGTCTGCCTATCTTTGGTCGTTTTACCGGTGGAAAACACTTGTCCAAGACCGATTTGGCGTTTTGCGGCTTCAGACTGTGCCGTCGTTTGGCGTGCAGCGTCATGGATCCTTGAGTTAGGTGCACCTTAGACTGGCCGTTGGTTGCGCAACTCTGACAAACTGGGTTTCGTCGCTGTGTCTCCGGGTACTTCTCTCTCGCCCACAGACACAGGTTGGGGTGCAGCGAAATGCTACCATCCAGGAACATCTTCTGAACGTGCTGTCGAACGTGTAAGTCAAAGTCGAGTTGAGAAGAAACTCTAAAAAATCATAGTTAGATTGTTGCAGTGCTCTTGTTCATCAGATCAGTCTCCAGGTGTGGCTGGGAGTCTAACAAAAGCGAAAACTGATGTTTTAACGCAGTTGCATGAGAAGTTTGCGAGTACTTAGCTGTGTTCTGCATGAAAAAGATTCGAGACACTTATGAAGGTTTTGTAATTAATTAGGTAGGGATTGTAATCTAAACCAAAATGTAACTATGGTTTGTGGTGTTTAACGCTTCGGAGCGATTTTAGGCAAACAACCACATTTTACCTCCACAGTACATATGTTTGAGCCATTCATGTAACAGGTCATCCGCCGAAGGGGGCTTGGGGCTGGTGTGCTCGGGGGGTCTGAGCCAATTCTAGAGAGAGGGGTGTACACTAAAAATCCCAATTTCGTAAAAAATCGCTAATTTGGGCTTAAGTACAACTAAAAAGCGTTAAGTTTAGTGTCTGAAATTTTGAAAGATCGCAAACAATTACTGAAAAGCTTGACAGTAAAATCGGAGGGGGTCAGAAAGATCGTTTCGGGGGTGCCGATCAGGGGTCTGGCCTAAGTCAGGTGGGGCAGACTTCCCAGACCCCCTGTTACATGAATGATTTGAGCTATTTCCAGCACCCAGACTTAGGTTCAATCCTCTCAGGCCAGGCTTAAATGACAACCCCTCCCATTTGGCGGATTACATCACATGTACGGTCTAAGCACACACACACACACACACACACACACTCACTTGAAATCGCAAACTAAACACAGCAACAAGTTTGGTTGTTTCTGCTGCCTGTCAGACTCGATGATCTAAAAAGTTGTTCTACACTGTCAGATTTGAGGTCACGCATTCGCACCTGTTCCACTAAACGAGGCTGCACTTTTGGCATAGTTTCCTCTGAGTGACCTGTTAATTGCTTGACTTGTCCTATAATCTGCTCCAATTGCTCCTTGTCATCAGTGCTGAGTCTGGGAGGCAATGGAACCACCACTTCTTGCTCTCTAGAACCATTTTCCCTTCGAAATACAATCTTTCTCTTGGCAGGCTTTGGTTTAGGAGTGCTTAAACTTGGAGACAGCTTCTGGCTCGAAGGAACAACACCGCAATTATTAAAATAGTACGGAGTAAAACACAGGGGCAAGGGACAATGGAAGAGTGTTGGGGCAAGGAGCTGCGGAAAAATTGTAGGCACAGCGGGCAGTCCCATTCGCAGTCTCAGCTCATAGTTCATCATAGTGAATATTTGGAAAAGAACGGAAAGTGGCCGTCTATCCTAGCGGCCTGATTCAGATTAGATCAGTCTTATCGCTTTAGTTCATCTTGGCAAATCCCTCCTGACAAAGATTTCAGACAGATGATACGGCCGCTCACCGTAGTTGGCTTTTACATGGCATCAAAGCTCAAAAATCTGTTTAGCCGAGCGTCAAAAACCTGCTGCCTTGCTTTTAGGAAACCTCGCGCTACAGTACGAACTGGAACGACTAGTGGCCGATTTTGTGGGTGCCGAAGCTGCCTTTTGCTTTCCTATGGGCTTTGCCACCAACTCTCTCAATATTCCGTGCTTAGTTGGCAAGGTATAGCGTCTGGAGTTGTAAACAAATTTGAAGGCCAGACATTTCTGCCGTTTTTAATTTTTATTTCTAAATATTTTTATATTCCCTGGAGTTTAGCATATGCTTCCGAAGCAACTTTAAATACAAACGTTGATAGATTGTTTTGTAAAAAATAGTGTTAGTTGTAAATATTATGCCTGTAGCATTGCTCATACTGCTCATTGCTACTGCGCTTATAATTCGCATAAATTTGACATTTATTACTGATTCCTCTCGTTTGAATAAAGTAAAAAAATTCGATATGGCCTTTATACAGCTATTTAAAAAACCTTAATAGCGCCTGCCACTTGTAATAAGTTTTGTTGTATTGTAGGGATCACTTATTCTCAGTGATGAACTCAATCATGCCTCTCTTATACTCGGGTGTCGTCTCTCTGGAGCTAATATTCGAGTCTTCAAGCATAATGGTAGCTGCTAATAATAATTGATCGCACCGTTGTATGCAGATTTTTGCTCTCAGACATGGCCGACCTAGAAGAACGACTGCGCGATGCCATTGTTTTCGGTCAGGCGCGTACCCATCGGCCGTTTAAGAAGATATTGATAGTGGTAGAAGGACTGTACAGTATGGAAGGATCGATATGCAAATTATCTCAGTTGATCAAACTCAAGAACAAATATAAGGCCTACCTCTATTTGGATGAAGCCCACAGTATTGGTGAGACAGAGAACGTGCTTCGTTTGACTAACAGCCCTTTCTCTAGTATCTAGTACTTTTTCCGTTTCAAAGCAAACAAAAACGTAGCTTTTCGGATCAGGTAATCTGTTAGAGATGGTGGTAGTAATTTTTAACTGTAACCTTCTTGTCTGACCAATAACCAAACGAACAATACACAAATATAGGCAAATATTAAGTAGTGAAACTGTCAGGCACTTAACGCCGTTTATGGTACCGACACCATATATGTTGTGTGCCGGTGTCAGATATGGTACCGGTACACTGGCTAGCGGCACCATATGGTACCTCTACCTTCGCATTTGTACTGGTACTGGTACCATGATACCGCTCTGTTCAGATTATGTACCATACATGGTAGTGGTACCATATATGGTGACGGTACCATATACAGTATAGATAAAAAAGTGTCCAACCCTCGTGCTCTGTCAGTGCTTGATTAATTTGGCTCACATTTTCAGCAAAAATTAACAAGACAACTGGCTACATATTGTGCAAGTTTGGTTATGACCCGAAAACTAGGAATCAGGGTTGGTCGACGCAAATGTATTTTTTTCGGTAATACAAGGAGCACAGGTCTCAAACTAGCAAGAATGATTGGTATTGCCAATGGGCATAACAGACTGACTGGGCAGCCCTCTAGCTCAAAGGGCACTAAAACTGGGAAATTTCAAAAGGATGGTCGAAAATTTCATAGTTCTGGAATCTGTACCTTCAAGAATCAAAGCACTTAATCAGTTGTCAATTAACACCGATTGTAGCAGGAAGTTCAACAAATGAACGAACCTGATATTAGAACTCTGTTCCACAGCACAGCAACCTTTCCCATAGTGTTTTTGGAAAATCAAAAATCTTTAGTACGAAGAATAGGCAGATTTTGTCCAGTTTTTGAAATTGCCCGGGCTTTTGCTGCCCTTTGAGCTAGAGGGCTGCCCAGTCAGTATATTATGGCCATTGGCAATACCAATCATTCTTGCAACTTTCAGACCTGTACTCCTTGTATTACCGAATAAGAATTAAATTTGTGTGGTCCACCCTTATTCCTAGTTTTCGGGTCATATAACCAGCAGGAGTCGGAATTTTTGCACCAGCCAGGTGTCTTATATTAATTGTTGCTGGAAAGCTGCTAAAGAGTCTATTCAGGTGTTCCAAAATAATAGGAACCGTTTAGGTGCATTGGGCGAAAGCGGCAGAGGCGTGGTCGAGTACTGCGGTTGTGAGCCGAGAGAAGTTGACATTCTAATGGGCACTTTTACCAAAAGTTTTGCTTCTTCCGGTGGCTATATGGCAGGTTCCAAGGTTCGACTGCTTCCTGCCGATTATCTGTTCTAATTTTCGACCCCTTTAAGCGCCTGGTGGAGCACATACGAGCCAACAGTCACGCTGGCTGCTATGCCTCTGTAATGTCTGCGCCGGTGGCCCAGCAAATCATCTCCACAATCAATGTTATCACCGGCAGAGATGGTACTGATCAAGGTAGACTATGTTGTACTGGCGCAGTCTTTCCCCTTGAAGAGTTTGATTGTTTTGTGTGCGTGTTCGAGTCTATTCTTTCTTATTGTGTAGTCGGTTTGAGTGATTGTGTTGTGTGCGAGTTTGTTGTGTTTTACTAGTAGCCCGAACATAAACCCTTTCATTTGGTGCCGAGACCCTTCCAGCCCCACTTCTAGCTCTAAGAGTGCTGAAAAATAAGGGCGGCTATTTTTTTATGGAGGGGTCCGAGCCATACATGGCCGGAAAAATGGGTTGGGGATAGTCAAAATCCGAAAATTTGGGGGTGGGCCTGGCTGTTTGGGGGCTCGCGGCGATTTTGGTGGGTGGGGTCAGGAACAAAAGTCGGCTTCAGGTGGGTGGGTGGGGTCGTTTGGGGGTTGAGCCCAAGTTGGGGGGTGGGAAAACCATGTATGGTTGGAGCGAATTGGATATGCCTCCAGGCCAGGAGCAAAGTTGTAGAGGAGCTTCTTGAGATGAAAATGAGTTTCGATTCTAAAGTCTTTGGGGACTCAAGCGCATACATGGGCCGGAAAAATCCGGAGGGGGTATGGAGACCTCGGCAGGGGGTGGGTCCCGAAAAAAGGGCGGTATGGCCGGCCGAGGGGTGGTATTGGCCGGCGAGGGGGTATTCCCCCATACCCCCGCCCATGTATGCTCAAGCGATGCTTTCCTAGCATACATTGTCTGGGGGTTTGCCCACCCCCAACTTGGGCTCGACCCCCTCCCACCAACCTGAAGCCGACTTTTGTTCTTGTTCCCACCCACCAAAATCGCCACCCACCCCTTAATTTTGGTATTTTGCCTACCCCCAACCGATGTGTCCTGATTTCAGGAATTAAGCGCATTCAGCGGTTGGCCGCCAATACTCACTATTTTCGCAGCAGACTCAAGCAGTTGGGATTTACCATTTATGGCGATGCAGACTCACCGGTGGTTCCCTTGATGATTTACTCTCCCGGCAAGACTATGTTAGTCTCTTTTCTCTTGTCTAATTTATTCACACATGCCGCTCACCATTCGGTGGCTAGTAGGGAGGGGGGCGGCATGGCATTTTCGATACCGTATATTACAGTATGATGCCGTATATAGGGCAGCAGTCAGTGTGTGAGCAATATCGACTCTCAGGCTGTAACACTACCAAACCATCAGCTTTTGTATTTAAAGTTGCTTCTCATGCATCCTATCCTTCCATCTCCTACGAGCTAAATTTCATACAAGGAAAAAATTTTAAAAAAGTTTCGAAATGAAAAATTTTCATAAAAAGCTGCTTTTTTGGCCTTCAAACATTTTTTTACAACTCTAGGTACCGGTACCAAAGCAAAGGTAAGGGTACCATTGGTGCCATTAGCCTAGGTATTGGTACCATATATGGTGACGGTACCATAAACGGCGCTTACTGCCAGACTGTATGACCAGGACCACTTCAGGGAAAGGGGTTCTTACTCTATCGGGCCGCCCGCTGCCCCCTCATGATTTTTTGGAAGCATTTTGTATAGAAAAGTGTGCATTGATTATGTGCAAATGAACTGAGAATAGCTTATTAACCTATTTTAACGAAAAATAAGCCTCAAAACATTGATTTTAGTAAAAATCGGACTTTCTTTGCTTACCGTACCCTCGACCCCCGATCAGCCGCCGTTATCTCCTTGAGCCCCCTCTGGATTATCAAATTTGCCACCTCTCAGACGAAATGTTAGCTGATGTCTGTGTGTAGTACAGTATGTACAGGCCATTCACAATCCCCTCGGTTTCTGTTTTGTACAAAAGTTTTCGATTCTCTTAGATCCGTTCGTTTCTAGCTACCGTACTCGACATAGTCTTCGGTTTTTCAACACGAAAACACTATCTATCTACTACGGTAGCCAATTTTCAGAGTTGAAATGGAAGTAGCGGCAAATTCTGCAGCGAAACCTAGCTTAGCCTGTACAGGGTATAGTATAGAAAACTTGGGTTTGAACCATACATGGGCCGGAAAAATCCGGAGGGAGGTATGGAGACCTCGGGGGGGGGTGTCCCCCAAAAACCGCCTCTTTTGCCTTAAATAAGCGAAAATTTTGACGGGGGTGGGGGAGGGGGTATGGACGACCGAGGGGTGGTAATGGCCGGCGAGTGGAGAGGGTAAACCCCCAAACCCCCGGTCCATATGTATGGTTTGAACAGTTAAAACTGGTTCGTCATGCCCTTCTTTGGTAACCCGTTGCGCTGATGTCGCAAAATCCTCGTTAATTCTGCTGAACGGTTCATGCAGCGATTAACTTCATAATTGTCGGTAGTACAAGATTTCAGTGTAGTAACGGCAACTTTTATCTTGCAGTCCAAACTTGGAAATTTGTAGCTTTAAGTGATTTGCTAATCAGCATTTTTTAATTAGGATAAAATGCATGCGCATCTTTTCAATGCTTTCCAATACATAGGCTATGCTTTCTGTATTGGCAGAATATGATTTTTGCCTTTTTAGAGGAAATATGAGGCCATACTACCGCACAAACCGAAGTGCAACTAGTAAAAAGCTGTCATTTAGAAGTTTTGCCCCGGAACACTGTTTTATATAGCTTAGATTGGCCAATCCCAACTTGTCCGGATTATCGAGACAAGACTAGGGAGATTGTCAGTTCGGTGCCAGACAAAAAATAGTTCGCTAATTTCGTTTTAAAACGAATGCTGTTTCAAATACTATATTATAATGCACTGAACTGAAAACAAGCAAACAAACTGCTTTTATAGTAAAATAATCTTAGGGACAAGAAAGACAACCGCAGGATTACAATCAGTGGCGTATCAATCAAGGAATTTTGTTTTTTAACATTATTAAAATATGTTTGTTTGTATAGATTGGCACAAACAATTAGGAACGAATGTAAATATCACAAGGGTACTGCTGCAACAAATTACCGAAGCATTTCTTGTCAGGCACCAACAGACATGGGCTAGCATTTCGGCTGAGGAGGGTAGAATTTTTAATTCCTGAGGGGGGTGGTAAGTCCGATTTTTGTCTAAAATCAAGGTTTTGGCTTATTTTTCATTAAAATAAGTTAAAATAAGCTATTCTGAGCTCATTTACACCTAATCCAGGCATATTTTTATCATTATTTTCTATACAAAATTCTTCCAGAAAATTCCAGACGGGGGTAGTTGTCGGCTGAAAGGGGTAGGTCAGAGCCTGAGGGGGGCAAACCCCCCCCCTTTGCCCATGTCTGGGCACCGAAATGACCGCAATCCCAAGACTGCGTTACTGCAAAGTAGGCTGGTTGTTAGACAAAGAGCTCTGTTTAGAATGTTCAGCCGAGAGCTGCTGCGTCGCGGCATAGCCGTTGTGGTGGTTGGATTTCCGGCCACGCCCCTCACCCTCTCCCGTGCCCGATTCTGTCTCAGCGCCGAACACACCAAAGTGCAACTGGACACGGTAGGTGTTTTGGGCAAACCTACCAAATTCAAACTTTGAACTTGATATCAGTCAGGCACTTAACGCCGTTTATGGTACCGACACCATATATGGTACCCCCACGTTCGAGGTCTGTGGTGGTACCATATATGGTAACCCCCCCCCCACCTTTGCGTTTTTCCGGTACCGGTACCATATATGGTACCACTCCGTTCAGATTTCGTACCATATATGGTAGTGGTACCATATATGGTACCGGTACCATGGTACCGTCACCATATATGGTACCGGCACCCATGGCCATGAGTAGGGGGGATGCCATATAGGTACCGGTACCATATATGGTACCAAATTCAAACGGCGTTAAGTGCCTGACTGGATATGGTAAAGTTGGCGACTTGAATTCGACATGGTATGGTATAGTAGTAGCTAATTCAGTTTGAATTTGGTTGGCATGAATTAGGTACAGTAGTGGTAGTTTGCTGTGATTGTGTCGTAGAAGCCTTTGGAAATTATGCTCAATCCACCTTTCTTGACTTTTGATCTTTGTTTTGTTCAGGTGATCGACACACTGAACGAGGTGGGCGACCTGACCCGAATCAAGTACTCAATCAGAAAGTGAGAGATAACCTGTTATTAAAGTCTATTGGGCTGTGGCGAATTTTTGCCCTACTTATCTGGGTGCTCGCTTTATCGACTGTGTAACGGCTGTCCCACTAAATAATGATATCTGCTGCCATTTCGGCAAATTTTGACCAATTTGGTTGAAATTTTTAAAACTTCGGTGCTAAAATAGCGGATTAAAGTTTGGTGGACCAGTGCTGAATGGCGATCGACCGGAACCGGACCGGAATTAGCCCAGTTCCGGGCGGAACCGGAACCGCCAATTTTCAGCGGAGACTAAAAATTCGCAATTGATTCCAGAACTAAAACTGCAGAAGACTTATTGCTTGGAGTTTAGCAGGTTTGCTTGCAAAAAGAGCGGCAAGTCAAACATTCAGCACCGGAACAGGAACCGGAATTTGGTCAAAATTTGTGACTATAGCAGCTAAAACAAATGTTATCGTATTCTTTGGGACTATGCTTTGTTTTTTCTTGTTTACTCTACACAACAGCACGCCATTTCAATACGAGCTCAACATGCAGTTGCAGTTGTTGTTATTATTATTATAGTTGCTGTGCTTTATTACCGTTTGCTCCCCAAATTGCGATGCCCTAGTCCGATCTATTGGTCGCTACCTACTTGGCTTTCTTGTTGTTGGTCTATTCTATTCCAGTCTTACTGTATCATTAGTGCTTTATGTGCCGGGTTTCCACTGCAGTGACTTCCTACTGAACGAGTAGAAGTTAGATTGAGGTAAAGACGGCTTCATTCAGAGTTGTATATTTTTCCGAAAAAACCTCGGCCTGTTTTTTTTCGGTTTTTTTTTCTAAATCGCGGAAAAAACTCCAGCCCAAGTTCTGAGTATCCTAGACTGCTTTTATGATTCCTAACGCTTTCTAGCGCCTTCTTCAGTCTTTTCAGACCAGAAATACACGTGTTACATAGATATAAATCACGAAACAGGCATGAAGCAGTCCCTGACAGGCTTCATCAATAAACTCTATATGCAAATTTTCTTACAGCTGTTTGCATTATTGTTTTATCATGCCAAATTTGGTCTTTTCTGTTGTTTTTCTAACAGTTTTGAGTCAGTATGGCCTATTATACATCGCAAAAGTCCATTTTTGGTTAGAAAAATGACATAAGTTAGCTATTTTTAGCTTGAGTTTTTTTCCGCGATTTATGTTTTTTTCCGACCCTTAGGAAAAAAACCGGTTTTTTTTTCGGAAAAAACACACCTCACATTCCTGCTTCATATAAAGTGTTTATACTTCTACCTTACTTTTCTGTTTTGTTGTCGTGATTAACTTGACAAATTTTGCACAAGCCGTTAGCTCAATTTGAAATCTACTCATGACAGGTGACTTTTTCTTCCATCTACCGGTCTTTATTTGTTCTCTGGTGACTTTACTTGGGCTCTTCCATTCAAGTTCCTGTCCAATTAATTCCAGCGTGCTTCTGAGTAATTCCTTATCTCAGTAGAAAGTGTTTTTTTAAAAGCAGGGCGATCATTACCGTAAAACTTCTAATAAACGCGCACGCTCTAATAATAGCGCTCCCACGCGCACTACTATCAACGCTTTGTACGTGTTTCCAATGTAGAATACTGCCCCTTTGAGACAATTTTCTTTGATTAAGCTTGCAAACTTTAGTCGGACTAAAACTGATATAAAGATTGCTTGTGTTTGAGACAAAAATACCCTGTATTTTCAGAAAAATGAGGATGTAACATTGAAATAATAAACGCGCACGCTCCAATAATAGCAATCACAAAAATTAATAGCGCAGCGCTAGTATTAAAAGTTTTACGGTAATATAAAATGTATGTATGGTCATGGCAGCGGAAGCTAAAATTAGTTTCATTCAGGTATCTCAGAGTTTTAGTGAGTAACTAAAATTCGATGTGGCTAATTTCCGAGAGTTTTGTAAAACATGCTATACATACGTTTTTTTATTATTTTCCGCCCTGATTTCTGAATCGTTATGTAAAATAAATGCAGAAAGGTTTTTGCGAAATGTTGCCTGAAGTCTGAACTGAACTTGCTTTACTGTGTGAGGGTAGAAAGAAGGTGTGATCTGTTTGAGAGTGTTTGTTGGATGGAGAATAAACTGTGTGGAGTGACTAAAGTTGATGTCACAGACAGTTATCGCGTGTTTATTGACTTTAACTTTATTGCAGTTTACAGCGCACGCTTAGTATGGAAGCGAAGGCGGCGGTACGTTTTAGAGAAAGAGAGCGTGGAAAGGTGCGAACAAAGAAATGTTCTCTCTCTTTTATTGTAGTTCCGGTTATTTGTGTGGTTTTGTTGTTTATTGGTGGTGCCGTTTCATTCATTCTATATGTAAACGGAGTTATCTACAATCATAATAGTGAGGCAATCTCAGACAATTCAACTGCTATTCCAGGTATCAAAATTGATTTATTGAAATCAAGTTAATATGGTAGGTTTCCGCTAGTGGGGGTAGTGTTCCACAATTGCCGAATGTTTTCTCAGAAAATCTGTGAATTGCTACCGTAGTAGTATCACATGTTTTCGTGTTGAAAAACCCCAAGACTATGTCAAGTACGGTACCTAGAATAAAACAGATCTAAGAAAATCAAAAGAATTTGCACAAAACAGATTCTGAATGGCCTATACGTATACTGTACGTGCGTACAGTGAGTTTCAGAATTCAGAACAACCGTGGCCAGGTCAGAGAAATTTACAGTGAGTAGCCAGCCAAAAATAGCTGAATCTGTCAGATGCGGAACAATAGCTCGCATAAATACCGGTATAATTGGAGGAATAACCGCTCAACCGGGAGCTTGGCCTTGGCAGGCCAAACTAACTATAGTTTTCGAAGCTTCTAACGGATATTGTAAGTTTGTTTAGAGCAGGGTTGTATATTTTTCCGAAAAAAACCTCGGCCTGTTTTTTTCCAGTTTTTTTTCGGTTTTTTTCCGGTTTTTTTCCTAAATCGCGGAAAAAAACTCCAGCCCAAGTTCTGAGTATCCTAGGCTGGTTTTATGATTCCTAACGCTTTCTAGCGCCTTCCTTAGTCTTGTTAGACCAGAAATACACGTGTTACATTGATATAAATCACGAAACAGGCATGAAACAGTGCCTGACAGGTTCCATAAATAACGCTATATGCAAATTTTCTTACAGCAGTTTGCATTTTTGTTTTTTCATGCCAAATTTGGTCTTTTTTGTTGTTTTTCTAACAGTTTTGAGTCAGTATGGCCTATTATACATAGCAAAAGTCCATTTTTTTAACGAAAAATGACGTAAATTAGCTATTTTTAGCTTGAGTTTTTTTCCGCGATTTATGTTTTTTTCCGACCCTTAGGAAAAAAAACCGGTTTTTTTTCCGGAAAAAAACAGTTTTTTTTCCGGTGTTTTTTTCCCACCTCACATCCCTGGTTTAGAGTTATTCTGTCTCAACATCTATTATTCTAACTTTAGTGTACATTTCCAACTGTGGCGCGTCGATAATCGGTCAAGAATGGATTTTAACTGCTGCACATTGCATGTAATGACTGACAGTTTGAAATTAACCGTTCCGAAATCCTTACCTAGAGAATCTTTATCCGGCCTTAATTTTAGTCCATACGGTAAAATCAAAGCCGACCTTAGTTACGTTCGAGTTGGCGCTTTCCAAGCGTCTTTGGAGCAGGAGGAGCAAACTTCCGATGGCCAAAGATATGCTTTGGCTTTCATTTATAGACATCCAAACTTTATTGACGGCCGAATATCTACAACTACCACTACCTGTGATGTGGCACTTATTAAAGTAAACATCATTCTCTCGAATCCAGTGTTCTTTTAATTTATCATTTAGCTCGCGCGGCCTTTGCAATATTCGTTAAATGTTCGGCCGATCTGTCTTCCAAGTTGGGATGCACTGGATGAAGAAGACTCAGAATTGATTGTTGCTGGATGGGGCGACACCTGGTGTAAGTGAGTGTAAACTGCACAAGTACTGTGTTTTCTTCTTTGAAAACAATTTTGCTGAACACGTTAGGAACTGTATACAGCCCATGTGCGCATAGCTTGTAATCTCTGAACGTCACTCTGTCTTTGATCATACAATTTGAACTAGGATTTACTGTCTCGACGCGGAATATGCTACTGTATGCTACGTAAACTACGCCGCTGATCTTACGCAGCGCTCAACGCTGGAGGGAGGGAAAAATAAAGAAAAAAGAAAAATATTTTTTATCGGATTCAATCAGAGGAATGAGCTGGTTGAGGGAGGAATAATTGCATTCGCATAATACACGCAGTCAAAAAAGTCATTTTGTACTTGGAAGGGGCTAAGCTGGCTAACAACTCTCTTATTATTACTTTTATTCGTTTCTTCACTTCGGTCGGCGGCAGCAGTGCAGAGTAGGAGAGAGAAAGGATGGTTAGGTAATAGGAGCAGCTAAGCTTCATTCGATCCTAAGGTAATACGTCGCCTTCCTAAAATACCTATTCTGCTTGTTCTTTTGCATTTTTTATGTTCGCGATCTTCGTCCTTTCATTCTTTTACTCCGAAAAAACAATGGCGGAAAATAGCGCGGCTATTCTTAATTTCACGAAGACCGGCCTCGAGCGTCTTTTACACGGTAGCTCGTGTTCTGTTATTTGAAATAGATTTGGACTCAAACTACCCTCTTTTCAGAGATTACAAGCGTAAGTAGAATACGCTTTAGTAGTGCGTGCGAAGCAGGGTTGTATATTTTTTCGAAAAAAACCTCGGCCTGTTTTTTTTCCAGTTTTTTTTCGGTTTTTTTTTCGGTTTTTTTCCTAAATCGCGGAAAAAACTCCAGCCCAAGTTCTGAGTATCCTAGACTGCTTTTATGATTCCTAACGCTTTCTAGCACCTTCTTCAGTCTTTTCAGACCAGAAATGCACGTGTTACATAGATATAAATCACGAAACAGGCATGAAGCAGTGCCTAACAGGCTTCATCAATAAACCCTATATGCAAATTTTCTTACAGCAGTTTGCATTTTTGTTTTATCATGCCAAATTTGGTCTTTTCTGTTGTTTTTCTAACCAGTTTTTAGTCAGTATGGCCTATTATACATCGCAAAAGTCCATTTTTGGTTAGAAAAATGACATAAATTAGCTATTTTTAGCTTGAGTTTTTTCCGCGATTTATGTTTTTTTCCTACCCTTAGGAAAAAAACCGGTTTTTTTTTTCGAAAAAAAACGGAAAAAAACACACCTCACATCCCTGGTGCGAACCTACATTAGCTCCGTATAGTTACTGTTTTTCCTGCAATCTACAACCTGCAATATGTACTGTACTGTTACTGTAGTAAGTAAACCATTTATTACATCTCAGACGGATCAGGCCAAGGCAGCTCCACCCTGCGGCAAGTTACTGTAACGGTGGTGAATGCATCAGAGTGCAGTAGGATCTATGGAAAGCCGATTCCCACTGACAGTTCTTTCTGTGCAGGAGACAGCAACTCGGGCAGTTGCAGGGTACTGTATCTAGTCAAAACAGCAAATAAGAGGCCCATCGATTGCAGGGAGATTCTGGAGGTCCAATTATGGGCAAGAGAAATGGACAGTGGTACCAGTTGGGCGTGGTCTCGTGGGGTCGTCGATGCTCAACCCCGGGTACGGTATAGTTTACCTACTGTAGTGTAGTGTTAGTAAGAATACAGTATCTTTTCAGCTGTGTACGCTAGAGTCAGCCATTTTTGTGATTGGATAAGATCGGTTACTGGTATAAGTTGCCTTTGAACTGTAAATATAATAAAGAACTGCGTGATATGTACATATTTGTTGATCTTACTGTTGTTACAATACCAAAATTTCCGTTTGACTATGACTATGACTACCACTCGTTTGAGTACAATACCAGGGTAGTCAAATTTGACTATATTGTAGTCAAACCATTTGACTACCATGGCCACCGGTTTGACTACTTTGACTACTTTTTGAAACTGAGCCAAATTGACACTTTCAGCGATTTATATGCTTCAGTCGTCAAAAATGACTTTGATTGAGTCCACAAATCGTTTACGTTGAAATTTACAGTATAGCTAACAGCTAAAAATTAATTAAGAATTTTTTAATTTTCAAAAATTTCAATGCAAAAACATCTTTCGGAAACACACCGCAAAAATAGACAAATACCCACTTTGGTTTGGTTGATGTAAAGTCATAGTAGTTCTTATTCTTTTTCTCTTGTTCTTCTTTGCTCCATAAGAAAGGTATTGTACTGTATGTCATAATTTTTACCCTGACGAAACTGTGGAATTTACCTTGCATCAAGGAGACATTTTCTGACTGACACCTGTTATAAGTTCACAATTTTAGAGAAAAGGGTTGTTTGTCTTCTAAAGAGCTAAAAATGAAACAAATTTATAAAATATTTACTTGCGAACTGTGAAAATGTGGAAAATATGGTTGAAAAGCCTGCTGCTTATAAGAAAATGTAGTCATAGTCAAACGGTTTGTCTACCTGGTCTTCGTTTGACTACGTATTTATGGTAACGAAGGTAGTCAAACTTTGACTTTGACTACCTGTCCGTTTGACTGCGATATCACAAAAGTATTAACTATGACTTTGACTTTGACTAGTAGTCATAACAACACTAGTTGATCTATATGTTTAGAAAGACTCGTGTTTGTTTGGAAATTTACAAAACCTTATCTAAACAGTTTGCTCATTTTGACTCACTTTTATAAATATACAGGGTGTGCCAAAAACAACTCACTAGGTTTTTTACTGTTGCAACCGCAAATCTCAACCGATTTGAATGAATCTTTCTATGTAGAATGAAAGAGAAATAAATTATTGACAGATTGGTGCAATTTTCATTAAGACACTCTGCTTGGTTCCTGAGATATGTATTTGCCATCTAATTTGAAACAATAATTTTTGCAACAATCAGTCAAGAATTTATTTGTCGTTCATCCAAAAAAGGATTCATTCAAATCGGTTGAGATTTGTGGTTGCTAGAGCGAAAAATCTGCGGGGTGGTTTTTTGGCACACCGTGTAATTTGATATTGCATGCAGTACAATTACAGTAAGAAGATTAATCAGACAAGCTACCGTAACCATTGATGTAGAACGCTTTTGATTGATCATTCAGTTTGGCGCTCTCTGTCTTAGCATTCCATGGTGGTGACGGTTTTTCAAACTCTTTCACAACATCCTGAACGCTTCTGTTCTTCGTTTCTGCAAGGTAAACTTGAGACAAAACAGCAAAAAAATTGATACAGTGCTAGTAATTTTACCAGGCAGTGAGGTGTAAATGACGATGATGGCAAAAAGTAGAACAAAAATGAACGGCACAAAACTCAGTTGAGGCCCGACTGCCTAAATGAAGAAAACATCTAAGACAAGAAAGACAAAAGCACGCACTTTCGGTGAATCTGCACATATTGTTTTAGACCGCCTTTCTACCGGCACTATCTTTTTTGGCAAGCTGACTGTACAATATAAGACCCTTAATCGGTAGTTGAAATCACTCCCTTAATCGGTAGTCCATTCTAGTGCGCGTAAAATCGGTAGAATGAATACATGTAACAGGTCATCCGCCGATGGGGGGAGGGGGGTTGGGGGCGAGTCTGGCGCCGGCCGGGGGGGTCTAAGCCAAAATTTTGGGGGAGGGGGTGGGCACTAAAAAACGCTCAAAAATCGAAAAAATCGCAATTTTTTGGCTAAAAATTGCCAAAAATCGCTAATTTGGGCTGAAATACAGGTAAAAAGTGCTGTTTTGCAGGCGATTTTGGCAATTTTTGTGTCTGAAATTGTAAAAAATTGCAAAAATTTGCTCAAAATTCACTGGCCAGAAAAATCGGAGGGGGGTCGGCGAAATCGTCTCGGCGGGGGGGGTCCCATCCGGGGGGTCTGGCCTAAGTCGGGTGGGGGGCAGACCCCCCAGACCCCCCTGTTACATGTATGGTAGAATGTAGGTTAAAACCGGAGAAAAAACGTTTTCAGCCCTATCTCTGAGTGTATGATAAGATAACCCGTCCAGGTCATGTTGCACGCCGCTTAGTCCCTCAAATCAGCTGTATGTCATTGCTTATTCTTCCCATTCTAACACTTACAGTTTAGCTTCACGAATATTCGAGGTAGTTTGAATTTGATTGGATTGGAATGAACACGGTATACGTTTTTGTTTTCCCGAGATGCGATTTGACGGGGCGACCGAAGTTCTACGATCGGCTTTAGGCCAATTGCCGCCCCCATTTCTTGTACGCTCGCTCACTAGGGTATGCATCGCCCTTATTCACTGCCCAGCCACCACCTTCCAACAGGGGATCAGTTTCGATGTTTGGTTGGCTTTAAAAATGTGCAATTTCTAGAAAATTTGTGTTGAAATACAGAGCATTTTTGTATATTTTCTTGCGATTTCACTATAGTTCAATATAATTGTGTCCTTTTAAGGTTATTTTCTAACAAATTATCGAATTTTCGACTTCATTTTCTTTGTTTTTGCCAGAAAAATACCGTATAACGTAACGCGACAGTAGGACAAAGGAAAAAGACAGTTTACCTTCTGAAAGGGCAAATAGGCCAGCGATACAAGCGAGGCCCAGAAGAAAGCAAAAAACGTTATAATCGAGACAGCCATAGACCTGTGTTCTTGAGCGAACAGTTCGCTTGAAATTAGCCAAGCCACTGGGGCGCCAGTTCCATAAACGCGCATATAAACGGCCATGGCCCCTATGCTCACTTTAGGTGCCCAAATTACATTATACACGTTGTATAGCCAGACCATAATTGTCAGTAAAAGCATGGCCAAAAGACATCCACTTAGTTGAAACAATTCCAAACGCCTACGGCCCAACTTTTCGACGAAGAAAGGAGTGGGAAGAACGCAAACAAAATAAGTCAATCCTATGCTCATTGTTGCCCGTTGGGCGTTTCTCACTGTCAGACCTGCTTGTCGGAAAATCTCTGTAGAGTAGATAAAAACGGCCGCGCAACTTTGAGCCAACATTGCCATTAGACAAATAGTTAAAGGTAGGTAGAGATGCGGATAGCGCCAAAAATCGCTCAATTTTTTTCGCTTTGGTTTGACCTCTTCTGTTTTACTGAGTAATAAATCCTGAAAATCGGTATTCTCTGCTGTTCCGACCAATGATTGAATGGCTTTTAGGGCTTCTTTTCTTTTTTTGACCGACATCAGATATCTTGGACTCTCGCAGGAGAATAAAGGTAAAATTATACAAAGAGCTAGTGTTCCGAAAGCGGGAAATGAAAACGCGACAGGCCAAAGTTGTTCAGAGCCCAAGATTTCCGGCAATCCTACAGTTAAGGACAGCATATCGCCGGAAGCTATAGCTATCATATGAGCGGCACCTGCCGCCCCTCTCAGTCTAACTGGAGTTATTTCGGTCAAATAAATAGGGGCCAATCCGGCGTTTAGTCCGATATTAGCTCCCAGAATCAATCGCCCAACTACGAGCAGTTCAGGAATTTCCACCGGTTTTGCCAATCCCACCAAGACGCTGCCGATTAAATTGAAAATTCCACTCAAGACCAGACCATTCCTCCGTCCTACGCCTTCGGCAATAAGACTGGTGAACAGACTGCCGATACAGGCTCCGATATTTGCCCCAGAGGTGAGCGCAGCCCAATAGAATGATAGCAAATTTTCGGACAGCCCAAGACCATTTCTGGTCAGATAGGTGACGTTAATCCACGACTGTACCACTGGCTGTAGCTCGTTGACCACTTGAAGATTGTAGAATTGGAACAAAGCACCTATTGCGACCGTGGCTACCGTTACAAAGTATCTCGGAGTAACACCGGCCATCTAAGAGTTTGCTTTGCTTTTCGATGTTAGTACGTGTGTTTGCTTTTAGTGATAACAACATGCTCTCTGTGCAAAAGACTGTGGTACGAGAATTTTATTCAGATCATACAAGAATACAGCACGCACTAGTACATTGTACCTACGTGTTTCGCAGTGATGCCTAGCATGGTCGTATGTAATGTACGTTACGTATATCCATAAACATAGTACAATGTATGTTGTACATGTCAGGGCCGCCCTGGGGAGGGAGTAGGGGTGGGAGGGTTCGCCCAGCAAGGGGTTCAGAATTTCAAAAAGCTCCAAAACACCTGCAAATCCGTTTTAGCTGGTTTTGTGTAATAAACAGCTTAAAAATCGCTTCAAGCACCCAAATATGCGCTATAGACAAGAAAAGCAAGCAAAAAACTACGGAAAAGGCCTGTAAAACGATTAGTAATTTCTGGGGCCGCTATCAGTACTTGTTGGTTGTTGTAACTTTTTGTCCTTTCAAACTAGGAGTAGCCAACTGCTATAGAGCAGGAAAAGACCCAAGGTCTGGTAGCCTTCTTAACAACAACCCTCCCCTTTTGCTGTTGATGTGTGCAAGACAGCTAAGGTTTGGTTGCCATTTATCTACTTGCCATTGTTGAGTTTCGAGTTGTATCTAGTGAAACGTAATTCCATCTCCTGACCAGCTAACTTATACGAACTACAGGGTGTCCCAAAAAATGACAACATTTCTTTTTGCTGCCATTTTCGCAAATTTTGACCAAATTCTCTGAAATTTGAAACATAAGTGCCAAAAAAGTGGGAATTTTATGTGTGGGAAGATTGGTGCATCACGAGTGACCCAATCCTGAGAAATTCAACAATATAAAATTGAGGAATTTCAATTAAATGTAGAAACAGTATCAAAAATAAAAACTTTTGCTGTATCTTCTTTAATTTTTGTCGGAATTGGATGAAATTCTGAATATATGCGCAGATATTTTGTAGGTCAAAATTTCTGGCATT